>JABUQX010135200.1:0-23429 GCA_015478945.1 Trachelipus rathkii | reverse complement strand
CAATTTTAAGATTTAGCAAATAATTTCAAATGTTGAAAATTTTAGGAAAAATCGGTACTTTGTAGAGTTCTAAATTCGTTATGGTGAAAATTTAAGAAAAAAGCGTAAATTTTAGAATTAAAATTTTTTATTAAACAGGTTTTCACAAATATATTTGGTATATAAAAAAAATATGGAAATTTCATTAAAAACGTCGATTTTTAAGCACCTAATACTATTAAGTTGTTTCCACATAATTGCTCATTGAATTTGCATGTTTTTAATGAAAGCACATTATTTTTTTCAGAATGCTGAAAGATACCGTTTAAAAAAATCTCAATTTTAAGATTACAAATAATTTCAAATGTTTTAAATTTATTAAAAATCGTAACTTTTAAGAGTTCTAAATTGTAATGTGAAAATTTAAGCAAAAGCGTAATTTGTAGGAAGTGTAATTTTTTTATTAAAACAGGTTTTCACAACTGAGATGAAATATTTGGTATATTAAAACAAATATTGAAATTTCAGTTAAAAAACGTCAATTTAAGGACACCTAAAACAATTAATAAATTCTACTTTCTGCTTTTTGAAATTGCATTCAATGCAACACATTATTTTTTCAAATGCTGAAAATACCGTTAAAAACTCAATTTTAAAATTACCAAATAATTTCAAATGTTGAAATTTAGGCAAAAATCGTACTTTTAAAGAGTATGGCTAAATTTTGAATAGTGTGACATGATGAAGAAAAACCGTAATTTAGAAGTTAAAATTTTTTATTAAACAGTGTTTTCACAGACTTAATAGAAAATTTTTTTAAACTTTATTAAAAATTCTATTAAAAAACGTCAATTTAAAACACCTAAAAAAATTATTAGTAAATTCTCTTTTCTGCTTTTGAATTTGTATTTCAATGAAACACATTATTTTTTTTCAAATGATTGAAATATACCGTTAAAAATCAATTTTAGAATTACCAAATAATTTTACAAATGTTGAAATTAGGAAAAATCGTACTTGTTTTAATTGAGTTCTAAATTCTGTATAATGTGAAAATTAGCAAAAAGGCGTAATTTTTAGAAGTAAAATCTTTATTAAACAGTCCTTTCACAACAGGAAAATAATGAAAGTATTTGGATATATAAAACAACATATTGAAATCCATTTAAAAAAAAAGTCAATTAAGACACCTAAAAACATTTAATAAATTTCTCTTTTCTGCTCTTTGAAATTGCATTTCAATTGAACACATTATTTTTTTTCAAAAGCTGAAAATGCCGTTAAAAACTCAATTTTAAGCATCTTAACAAATGAATTTCAAATGTTGTTAATGAAATTTTGAGGAAAAATGCGTACCTTTTAAGAGTTTCTAAATGTGTTAATGTGAAAATTTAAGAAAAAGCGTGTTAATTTTAGAAGTTGAAATTTATTTATTAAAACAGGTCTACACAACTAATGAAATATTTGAGATAAATAAAAGCAAATATTGAAATTTCAATTAAAAAACGTCAATTTTGAAGACAGACCTAAAAACTTATTAATGAAATTCACTTTTCTGCTTTTTTGAAATAACATTTTAATGAAACACACTATCTTTTTCAAGTGCTGAAAATACCGTTAAAAACTAAATTTTCATGATTGGTATCCAAATAATTTCAGAATGATTTGAATTTAGGAAAAAATCCGTTACTTTTTAAGAGTTCTAATTTGTAATGTGAGAAATTTAAGAAAAAAGCCGTAATTTTTAGAAGTTAAGATTTTTTTATTAAAACAGGTTTTCACAACTAATGAAAGATTATGGTATATAAAAACAAATATTGAAATTTCATTAAAAAAACGTGCATATTTAAGACACTCTACAACACGTTTTTAGAATAAAAGTTAGCTTGTCTGCTTTATTTGGGAAATTGGCATTGAGATGAACACATTATTTTTGTTCAAATGCTGAGATGAATACCGTTAAAAACCACAATTTTAAGATTGTAAGAAATAATTTCAAATTATTAAAATTTAGGAAAAATCGTGGACTTTTATATGCCTTTTCATTCTCTTAAATGTGCAAATGTAGAAAAAGCATAATCCTTACGAAGTTAAACTTTTTTATTTTGAAACAGGTTTTTACAATTAGCGAAAGGTTTGGTTGTATATAAAAACAAATATTTGAAATTTCATTTCAAAAAGACGTTTATGTTTAGACACCTAAAACTTATTAATATACCATCACCTTTTCTGCTTTTTTGAAATAGCATTTTCAACTGAACACTATTATTTTTTTTTCAATTGCTGAAAATACCGTTAAAAACTCAATTTTAAGATTTAACAAATAATTTCAAATGTTGAAATTTTAGGAAAAATCGTACTTTAACGAGTTCGTAAATTTAATGCTGAAAATTTAAGAAAAAGACGTAACTTTTAGACCAGTTAAATTTTTCTTGTATGATTAAATAACAAGTTCTTCACAACTAATGAAATATTGTGTATATTATATAAAAACAAATATTTGAAATTTCATTAAAAAATGTCAATTTAAGACACCTGAACAATTAATAACATTCTCTTTTCTGCTCTTTTTGAAATGTGCATTTCAACTGAACACATTATTTTTTTCAGAATGTGAGAAAATTACTCCCGATTAAAAACTCAATTTAGAATGAACCAAATAATTTTTCAAAAAGGTTGAAATTTAGGAAAAGATTCGTGACTTTTAAGAGTTCATTAAATGGTAAGTCGTGTGAAAACTTTAGAGAAAAAGCTTGTGATATATTAGAAGTTATAACCTTTTTTTTATTTAAAAATGGGTTTTCACAATAAAGAAATATTTGGTATATTAAAAAGACTAATTTAGTTGAAATTTGCATTAAAAAACGTCGAAATTTCAAGACAAGACCAAAGACATTATTAACTGAAATTCGTCATCTTTTCTGCTTGTTTGAAATGTTGGATTTCAAATGAAAACAATTATTCTTTTAAAGTGCTGAAAATCCCGTTTTAAAAACTCAATTTTAAGAATTACGAAATAAATTTTCAATGTTGAGAATTTAGGAAAAATCGTTACTTTTTAAGAGTTCTAAGATTGTAATGTGTAAAATTTAAGAAAAAGCTAATTTAGAAGTTAAATTTCTTTTTATGTTAAAACAGGTTTTCACAAGTTAATAAATATTGGTATTATAAAGAACAGAATGATGTAAGAATTGCATTATAAAAAACGTTCAATTTAGACACCTAAAAACATATTAATAAGTTTACTTTTCTGCTTTTTGAACTTGGCTTTGCAATGAAACACATTATTTTTTTCAAAGCTGAAAAATCCCGTTAATAACTCAATTTTAAGGATTTAACAAATAATTTCAAATGTTAAATTTAGGAAAAATCGTACTTAAGAGTTCTAAAGTTGTAATGTGAAAATTTAAGGAAAAAGCGCCGTTAATTTTAGAAGGGTTGAAATTTTTTATTAAACAGGTTTTCACAAATAATGAAATATTTGTGTATATTAAAAACAAGATTTGAAATTTCATTAAAAAAACGTTATTTTAGACACCTAAAACTATAATAAATTCCACTTTTCTGCTTTTTTTAAATAGCATTTTAATGGAACACATTAATCTTTTTCAAATGCTGAAAATAAGGTTAAAAACTCAATTTATGATTTACCAAAGGTAATTTCAAAATGTTGAAATTTATGAAAAAATGCGTAGCGTTAACGAGGTCTAAATTTAGTAATGTGAAAATTTATGAAAAAGCGTAATTTTGAAGTTAAATTTTTTTATTTTAAAACAGGTCCTCATAACTTTCAAATAGATGGGTAAAAAACAGACTGTTATTGAAATTTCATTAAAAAACGTCAATTTAAGACACCTAAAACAATTAATAAATTCACTTTTCTGCTTTTTGAAATTGCATTTCAATGAAACACATTATTTTTTCAAATGCTGAAAAATACCGGTTTAAAAACTCAGAAATTTAAGATTACTCAAATATATTTCAAATGTGAAATTTAGGAAAAATCTCGTACTTTAAGAGTTCTAAATTTGTAATGTGAAAATTTAAAAAAAAAGCGTAATTTAAGAAGTTAAATTTTTTTATTAAAACAGGTTTTCACAACTAATGAAATATTTGGTATATAAAAACAAATATTGAAATTTCATTAAAAAACGTCAATTTAAGACACCTAAAACTATTATAAGATTGATTTGTTATTTTCTGAAGCAATGTTGCTTTTTAATTGAAACACCATTAATATATCATATGTGAAAACCGTTTTAAAACTCAATTTTAAGATTTAACAGATAAATTTCAATAGTTGAAATTTAGGAAAAACTCGTACTTTTAGACTTCTAAATTTGGTAATTGGAAATTTTAAGCAAAAGCCCCGCCCCCCGGGGTAAATTTCCTTTAGAAAGGTTAAAAATTTTTTATTTTAAAACAGGTTTTCACAAACTAATGAAATATTTTTTTTATATAAATACAATATATTGAAATTTCATTAAAAAACGTCAATTTAAGACACCTAAAACTATTAATAAATTCTCTTTTCTGCTTTTTGAAATTGCATTTCAATGAAACACATTATTTTTTCAAATGCTGAAAATACCGTTAAAAACTCAATTTTAAGATTTAACAAATAATTTCAAATGTTGAAATTTAGGAAAAATCGTACTTTTAAGTGTTCTAAATTTGTAATGTGAAAATTTAAGAAAAAGCGTAATTTTAGAAGTTAAAATTTTTTTATTAAAACAGGTTTTCACAACTAATGAAATATTTGGTATATAAAAACAAATATTGAAATTTCATTAAAAAACGTCAATTTAAGACACCTAAAACTATTAATAAATGTCTCTATTTCTGGTTTTTGAAATTGCATTTCAAGGGAAACACATTATTTTTTTCAAATGCTGAAAAAATAACGTTAAAACTCAATTTTAAGATTTACACAAATTAATGTTCAAATGTTTGAAATTTCAGGAAAAATCGTAACTTAGACTTCTAAATTTGAATTGTGAAAATTTATAGAAAAAGCGTTTAATTTTAAAAGAAGTTATTATCTTTTATTAAAACAAGGTTTTGATAACTAAAGAAATATTTGGTATATAAAAACAAATATTAAAATTTCATTAAAAAACGTCAATTTAAGACACCTAAAACTATTAATAAATTCGCTTTTCTGCTTTTTGAAATTGCATTTCAATGAAACACATTATTTTTTTCGAATGATGAAAATACCGTTAAAAACTCAATTTTTAAGAAGTACCAAATAATTTCAAATGTTTGAAATTTACGGAAAAATCGTACTTTTAAGAGTTCTAAATTTGTAATGTGGAAAATTTAAGCCAAAAGCGTAATTTTAGAAGTAAAATTTTTTATTTAAAAACAGGTTTTCACAACTAATGAAATATTTGGTATATAAAAAACCAAATATTGAAATTTCATTAAAAACGTCAATTTAAGACACCTTGAAACAATAATAAATTCTCTTTTCCTGCTTTTGGAAATTGCATTGTAATGAAACACATTATTTTTCAAATGCTGAAATAATTTCAGAACTGAGTTGTTTGAGGTTAACCAAATAATTTCCGAAGGTGAGTTTGCAGAGAAATTCATACTTTAAAAGTGTCTAGAAGTTGTAATCCTGAAATTTTAAGAAACAAGCCAGTAATTTAAGAAAAAGTTAACATTTTTTTATATTAAAACAGGTTTTCACAATTAAAGAAATATTTTGGTACATCAAATCAAACACGGTGAAACCATCATTAAAAAACGTTCAATTAAAGACAAACAAAACTAATTAATAAATTTCGCCTTTTCCTGCTTTTTTGAAATTGGATTTTCAATGAAACACATTATTTTTTCAAATGCTGAAAATCCGTTAAAAACTCAATTTTAAGAATTACCAAATAATTTCAAATGTTGAAAATTTAGGAAAAATCTACTTTTAAGAGTTCTAAAATTTGTAATGTGTGAAAATTTAAGAAAAACGTAATTTTAGAAGGTTAAATTTTTTTATTTAAAACAGGTTTCACAACTAATAAAGATATTTGGTATATAAAAACAAAGATTAAAATTTCATAAAATAGATCAACTTCAGTCGTCAAAAATTTTAAAAATAAATTTACTTTTCTGCAATCTAGAAAATCTATCCACTTAAAAACACATTATATTTGTTCAAATTGCGAAAATACCGTTAAAACTCACTTTTAAGATTTAACAAATATAATTTCAAATGTTTGAAATTTAGGAAAAAATCGTACTTATAAGAGTTTCTAAATTTGTAATGTGAAAATTTAAGAAAAAAGCGTAATTTTAGAAGGTTAATTTTTTTTTTTGTTTAAACAGGTTTTCACAACTAATGAAAATATTTGGTATATAAAAAACAAATATTGAATCTTCATTAAAAAACGTTAATTTCTAGACACCTAAAATATTAATAAATTCAACTTTCTGCTTTTTGAAATAGCATTTTAATGGAACACATTATTTTCAATGCTGAAAATACCGTTAAAAACTCAATCTTAAAATGATTTACCAGATAATTTCAAATGTTGAAAATTTTAGGAAAAATCGACTTTTAAGAGTTCTAATTGTTAATGTGAAAATTTATGGAAAAAGCGTAATTTTAGAAGTAAATTTTTTTGTTAAAACAGGTTTTTCACAACTAATGAAAATTTGGTATATAAAAAAATATTGAAATTTCATTAAAAACGTCAATTTTAAGACACCTTAAAACAATTAATAAATTCGCTCTTTCTGCGTGTTGAAATTGCATTTAATGAAATAACATTATTTTTTCAAAAATGCTGGCATGTACTCGTCCTATAAAACTCTTAAAATTTAAGATACCAAATAATTTTCAAATGTTGAAATTTAGGAAAAATTCGTACTTTTTTTTTATTTTTAAGAGTTCAAAATTGTTAATGGAAAATTTAAAAAAAAAAGAATATTTTTAGAAGTTAAATTTTTTTATCTAAAACAGGTTTTCACAAACTAATGAAATATTTGGTATATAAAAACAAATATTGAAATTTCATTAAAAAACGTCAATTTAAGACACCTAAAACTATTAATAAATTCACTTTTCTGCTTTTTGAAATTGGTCCATTTTAATGAAACACTATTATTTTTTCAAAATGCTGAAAATACCGGTTAAAAACTAATTTTAAGATTTAACAAAATAATTTCAAATGTTGAAATTTAGGAAAAATCGTACTTTTAAGAGTTCTAAATTGGTAATTGGAAAATTTAAGCAAAAGCGTAATCTTAGAAGTTAAAATTTTTTATTAAAACAGGTTTTCACAACTAATGAAATATTTGGTATATAAAAACAAATATTGAAATTTCATTAAAAAACGTCAATTTTAGACACCTAAAACAACTATTAATGAAATCTCTTTTCTGCTTTTCTTAGTTAAATTGCATTTCAATGAACACATTATTTTTTCAAATGCTGAAAATACCGTTAAAAACTCAATTTTAAGATTTAACAAATAATTTCAAATGTTGAAATTTAGGAAAAATCGTACTTTTAAGAGTTCTAAATTCGTAATGTGAAAATTTAAGAAAAAGCGTAATTTTAGAAGTTAAAATTTTTTATTAAAAAAGGTTTTCACAACTAAAAATATTTGGTATATAAAAACAAATATTGAAATTTCATTAAAAAACGTCAATTTAAGACACCTAAAACTATTAATAAATTCTCTTTTCTGCTTTTTGAAATTGCATTTCAATGAAACACATTATTTTTTCAAATGCTGAAAATACCGTTAAAAACTCAATTTTAAGATTAACCAAATAATTTCAAATGTTGAAATTTAGGAAAATTCCACATTACAATTTTAGAATTTGTAATGTTGAAAATTTAAGAAAAAGCGATAAATTTAGAAGTTTATAATTTTTTATCTAAAACAAAGAGTATATTCACCAACTAAAGAATCATTTGGTATATAAAAAAAAATTGAAATTTCCATTAAAAAACGCAATTTAAGACACCTAAAACTATTATAAATTCGTCTTTTCTGCTTTTTAAATTGCATTTTAAATGAAACACATTATTTTTCAGATGTTGAATGGCCTCGGCTCAAAACTCACTTTTTAAGATATTACCAAAAATTTCAAATGTTGAAATTTAGAAAAAATCCGACTTTTAAGAGTTCTAAATATTTGTAATGTGAAAATTTAAGCCAAAACAGCGTAATTTAGAAGTTAAAATTTTTTATTAAACAGCGGTTTTCACAACTAATGGAAATATTTGCGTTATATAAAAAACAAATATCTAAAATTTCAGTTAAAAAAGTCAATTTTAAGACACCTAAAACTATTTGATGGATTCGCTTTGTGCTGTTTTGAAATTGCATTTCAATGAAACAGCATTATTTTTTTCAAATGCTGAAATACCTTAAAAACTCAATTTTAAGATTTAACAAATTAATTTCAAGTGTTTACCCATCAGGGATAAAACGTACTTTTAATATTTCCGGTTTGGACTAATGTGAAAATTTCAAAAAACTCATAATGTTCCCGCTTCCGGCATGGTTATTAAAACAGGTTTTTCACAACTAATGAAAATTGTATATAAAAATATTGAAATTTCATTAAAAAACTGTCAATTTAATAAGACACCTAAACTATTAATAAATTCACTTTCCTTGCTTTTGAATTAGCATTTCAATGAAACACATTAGTTTTTTCAAATGCTGAAAATACCGTTAAAAACTCAATTTTAAGATTTACCAATAATTTCAAATGTTAAATTTAGGAAAAAATCGTACTTTAAGAGTTCTAAATTTGTAATTGTGAAAATTTTTTAAGAAAAACGTAATTTAGAAGCATTAAAATTTTTTATTAAAACAGGTTTTCACAACTAATTTGGTATATTAGAAAAAAATATTGAAATTTCATATAAAACGTCATTTAAGACACCTAAAACTATTAAATAAATTCGCTTTTTCTGTTTTTGAAATATCATGTTTAATGAACACATGTTTTTTCGAATGTATGAAATACCGTTAAAAACTCAATTTTAAAGAATTACCAAATAATAATTTCAAATGTTGAAATTTAGGAAAAATCGTACTTTTATGAGTTCTAAATTTGTAATGTGAAAATTTAAGAAAAAATGTAAATTTTAGAAGTTAAAATTTTTTAGGTAAAACAGCGTTTTCACACTAATGAAAATTATTTGGTATATTAAAAAACAAATATTGGAAATTTCATGGTAAAAAACGTCAAATTAATACACCTGAAAACAAATTAATAAATTCTCTTTTCTGCTTTTTGAAATTGCATTCTAATGAAAACATATTCGCTTTTTTCAAATGCTGGAAAATACCGTTAAAAACTTCAATTTTACAGAATTACCAAATAATTTAGCAAATTGGTTGAAATTTAGGAAAAATCGTACTTTTAAGAGTTCTAAATTTGTAATGTGAAAATTTAAGAAAAAGCGTAATTTTAGAAGTTAAAATTTTTTATTAAAACAGGTTTTCACAACTAATAAAATATTTGGTATATAAAAACAAATATTGAAATTTCATTAAAAAACGTCAATTTAAGAAACCTAAAACTATTAATAAATTCACTTTTCTGCTTTTTGAAATTGCATTTTAATGAAACACATTATTTTTTCAAATGATGAAAATACCGTTAAAAACTTTCTTTTTAAAAGGGGAATGTAACCAAATATTCAAATTTGAAAGTTAGGAAAAAATCGTTACTTTTATGAGCTTCAAATTTTGTAATGCTGAAAAATTTAAGCAAAAGCCGAATTTAGAAGGGTAAAGTTTTTTATTAATACAGGTTTGTTCACAACTAATGGAAAGTATTTGTATATAAAAACAGAGATATTGAAATTTTCATTAAAAAACGTCAAGTTAAGACATCTAAAAACAATTAATAAATTCTTTTTTCTGCTTTTTGAAATTGCATTTCAATGAAACACATTATTTTTTCAAATGCTGAAAATACCGTTAAAAACTCAATTTTAAGAATTACCAAAAAATTTCAAATGTTGAAATTTAGGAAAAATCGTACTTTTAAGAGTTCTAAATTTGTAATGTGAAAATTTTAAGAAAAAAAGCGTAATTTGGAGAAGTTGAAAGTTTTTTATGTAAAGACAGGTTTTCACCAAGCGTAATAAATAGTTTGCGGTGAATAAAAACAAACTATTGAGATTTCATTAAAAAACGTCAATTTAAGACACCTAAAACTATTAATAAATTCTCTTTTCTGCTTTTTGAAAATGCATTTCAATGAAACACATTATTTTTTCAAATGCTGAAAATACCGTTAAAAACTCAAATTTAAGAATTTACCAAATAATTTCAAATGTTGAAATTTAGGAAAAATCGTACTTTTAAAGAGTATCTAAATTTGTTAATGTTGAAAATTTAAGAAAAAGGCGTAATTTTAGAAGTTAAAATTTTTTTATTAAAACAGGTTTTCACAAAACTTAATGAAATATTTTGGTATATAAAAAACAAATATATGAAAATTTCATTAAAAAAAACGGTCCAATTTAAGACAGCCTAAACTTTTTAATAAAATTTACTTTTTCCTGCTTTTTTGGAAATTGCATTTTAAGAAAAAGCGTAATTTTAGAATGCTGAAAATACCGTTAAAAACTCAATTTTAAGATTTAACAAATAATTTCAAATGTTGAAATTTAGGAAAAATCGTACTTTTAAGAGTTCTAAATTTGTAATGTGAAAATTTAAGAAAAAGCGTAATTTTAGAAGTTAAATTTTTTATTGAAACAGGTTTTCACAACTAATGAAATATTTGGTATATAAAAACAAATATTGAAATTTCATTAAAAAACGTTAATTTAGACACCTAAAACTATTAATAAATTCACTTTTCTGCTTTTTTTGAAATTGGCATTTTCAATGAAACACATTATTTTTTCCAATGCTGAAAATACCCGTTAAAACCATTTTTAAGATTTACCAAATAATGTCAAATGTATGAAAATTTAGGAAAAATTCGTACTTTTAAGAGCTCTCAAATTTGTAAGTGAAAATTGAAGAAAAAAAGAGCGTAACCTTCAAGGTAAAAGAAAATAGGACATCAAGAATTAACGAAGCATAAGATATTTTGAAAAAAAAAAAACAAATATTGAATTTCATTAAAAAATGATTTAAGACACCTGAAAACAATTAATAAATGTCTCTGTTCTCTGCTTTTTGAAATTGCATTTCAATGAAACACATTTTTTTTTTCAAATGCTGAAAATACCGTTAAAAACTCAATTTTAAGATTAACCAAATAATTTTTAAAAGTTGAAAATTTAGTAAAGACATCTGTACTTTTTAAGAGTCTAAATTTGTAATGTGAAAATTTAAGCAAAAGCGTAATTTTAGAAGTTAAATTTTTTTATTAAAACAGGTTTTCACAACTAATGAAATTTCAAATATAATATTAATTCTCTTTTTCTTTAAAAACGTCAGTTTAAGACCTAAAAATATTAATAAATTCCCTTTTTCTGCTTTTTGAAATTGATTCAATGAAAATATTATTTTTTCAAATGCTGAAAATACCTTTAAAAACTCAATTTTAAGATTTACCAAATAATTTCAAATGTTGAAATTTAGGAAAAATCGTACTTTTAAGAGTTCTAAATTTGTAATGTGAAAATTTAAGAAAAAGCGTAATTTTAGAAGTTAAATTTTTTTATTAAAAACAGGTTTTCACAACTAATAAAATATTTGGTATTTAAAAACAAATATTAAAATTTCATTAAAAAACGTCAATTTAAGACACCTAAAACTATTAGATAAATTCTCTTTTCTGCTTTTTGAAATTGCATTTCAATGAAACACATTATTTTTTCAAATGCTGAAAATACCGTTAAAAACTCAATTTTAAGATTTACCAAATAATTTCAAATGTTGAAATTTAGGAAAAATCGTACTTTTAAGAGTTCTAAATTTGTAATGTGAAAATTTAAGAAAAAGCGTACATTTTAGAAGTTTGAAATTTTTATTAAAACAGGTTTCACAACTAATGAAATATTGGTATATAAAAAAAATTTTGAAATTTCATTAACAAACGTTACATTTTGGACACCTAAACTATAATAAATTCGCTTTTCTGCTTTTTGAAATTGCATTTCAATGAAACACATTATTTTTTCAAATGCTGAAAATACCGTTAAAAACTCAATTTTAGGGTGTTTACCAATTGACTTTTTTTTAATGAAATGTTCGGAAAAATCGTACTTTTAAGAGTTCTAAATTTGTAATGTGAAAATTTAAGAAAAAGCGTAATTTTAGAAGTTAGAATTTTTTATTAAAACAGGTTTTCACAACTAATGAAATATTTGGTATATAAAAACAAATATTGAAATTTCATTAAAAAACGTCAATTTAAGACACCTAAAACAATTAATAAATTCTCTTTTCTGCTTTTTGAAATTGCATTTCAATGAAACACATTATTTTTTCAAATGCTGGAAAAATACCGTTAAAAAATCAAATTTAAGAATTACTAAATATTTAATGTGAAAAATTTAAGAAAAAATTCGTACTTTTAAGAGTTCTAAATTTGTAATGTGAAAATTTAAGAAAAGCGTAATTTTAGAAGTTAAATTTTTTATTAAAAACAGGTTTTCACAACTAATGAAATATTTGGTATATAAAAACAAATATTGAAATTTCATTAAAAACGTCAATTTAAGACACCTAAAACTATTAATAAATTCGCTTTTCTGCTTTTTGAAATTGCATTTCAATGAAACACATTATTTTTTCAAATGCTGAAAATACCGTTAAAAACTCAATTTTAAGATTTAACAAAATAATTTCAAATGTTGAAATTTAGGGAAAAATCCGTACTTTTTAAGAGTTCTAAATTAGTAATGTGAAAATTTAAGCAAAAAAAATAATGCAATTCTTTAGAAATTTTTTATTAAAACAGGTTTTCACAACTAATGAAATATTTTGTATATAAAAACAAATATTAAAATTTCATTAAAAAAGCGTCAATTTAACACCTAAAAACTATTAATTAAATTTCTTTTTCTGCGCTGTTTGTTTGAAAAATTGCATTTCAATGAAACACATTATTTTTTCAAATGATGGAAAATACCGTTAAAACTCAATTTTAAGATTTTGTTAACAAATAATTTCAAATGTTGAAATTTAGGAAAATGTACTTTTAAGAGTTCGAAATTCGTAACGTGTGAAAAATTTAAGAAGAAGCGTAATTTTAGAAGTTAAAATTTTTTATTAAAACAGGTTTTCACAACTAATGAAATATTTGGTATATAAAAACAAATATTGAAATTTCATTAAAAAACGTCAATTTAAGACACCTAAAACTTATTAAAAATTTCTTTTTCTGCTTTTGAAAGTTGCATGTTCAATTGAAACACATTATTTTTTCAAATGCTGAAAATACCGTTAAAAACTCAATTTTAAGATTTACCAAATAATTTCAAATGTTGAAATTTAGGAAAAATCGTACTTTTAAGAGTTCTAAATTTGTAATGTGAAATTGAAGAAAAAGCGTCAATTTTAGAATAATAATTTTTTACTTAAAACAGGTTTCACAGACTAAAGAAATAGGTTGGTATATAAAAACAAATATTGAAATTTCATTAAAAAACGTCCAATTTAAACACCTAAAACTATTAATAAATTCGCTTTCTCTTTGTGAAATTGCTTTTAACTGAAACACCATTATTTTTTTCAAATTGATGAAATACCGTTTAAAAACTCTAATTTTAAGAATTACCAAATAATTTCAAATGTTGAAATTTAGGAAAAATCGTACTTTTAAGAGTTCTAAATTTGTAATGTGAAAATTTTAGCAAAAGCGTAATTTTAGAAGTTAAAATTTTTTATTAAAACAGGTTTTCACAACTAATGAAATATTTGGTATATAAAAACAAATATTGAAATTTCATTAAAAACGTCAATTTAAGACACCTGAAACAATTAATTAAAATTCTCTTTTCTGCTTTTTGAAATTGCATTTCAATGAAACGACATTATTTTTTCAAATGCTGAAAATACCGTTTAAAAACCTCAATTTTAAGATTAACCAAATAATTTCAAAAGTTGAAATTTTTTATTAAAACGAGGTTTTCACAAATCTAAATTTGTAATGTGAAAATTTAAAAAAGAGCGTAATTTTAGAAGTTAAATTTTTTTATAAAACAGGTTTTCACAACTAATGAAATATTTGGTATATAAAAACAAATATTGAAATTTCATTAAAAAACGTCAATTTAAGACAAACAAAACTATTAATAAATTCGCCTTTAATGCTTTTTGAATTGGATTCAATGAAACACGATTATTTTTTTTCAAATGGCTTGAAAATCCACCGTAAAAAACTCAAATTTAGAACTTTTAAGAAGTAATTTTCAAATGTTGAAATTTAGGAAAAATCGTACTTTTAAGAGTTCTAAATTTGTAATGTGAAAATTTAAGAAAAAGCGTAATTTTAGAAGTTAAATTTTTATTAAAACAGGGGTTTTTCAAACTAATGAAATATTTGGTATATAAAAACAAATATTGAAATTTCATTAAAAAAACGTCAATTTAAGACACCTTAAACTATTAATAAATTCTCTTTTCTGCTTTTTGAAATTGCATTTCAATGAAACACATTATATTTTCAAATGCTGAAAATACCGTTAAAAACTCAATTTTAAGATTTACCAAATAATTTCAAATGTGAAATTAGGAAAAAATCGTACTTATAAGAGGTTCTAAATGGTTAGATGGTGAAAATTTAAGGGAAAAAAGCGTTAATTTTAGAGAAGTTGAAATTTGGTTTTATTAACAACAGGTTTTCGAAACTAATGAAATATTTGGGTATTGATAAGAAACAGAAGATTGAAATTTTCAATGTAAAAAACGTTATTATTAGACACCTAAAAGCTATTAATAAATTCACTTTTGCTGTGTTTAAATAGCGATTTTATGGAACTACATTATGTTTTCAGAATGCATGAAAAATACCGTTAACAACTCAATTTTATGATTTACCAAATAATTTTCAAATGTTTGAAATTTAGGAAAAATTCGTACTTTTACAGAGTTCTAAATTTGTAATGTGGAAAATTTAATGAAAAGCGTAATTTTAGAAGATTTAAATTTTTTTATTTTAAAACAGGTTTTCAGCAACTAATGAAATACTTTGGGATAATTAATATATTACAAAATATTGAAATTGGTCATTAAAGAAAAACGGTCAATTTAAGACAGCTAAAACAATTAATAAATTCCTTTTCTGCTTTTTTGGAAATTGCATTTCAATGAAACACATTATTTTTTCAAATGCTGAAAATACCGTTAAAAACTCAATTTTAAGATTTACCAAATCAATTTCAAATGTTGAAATTTAGGAAAGATCGTACTTTTAAGAAGTTCTAAATTGTGTAATGTTGAAATTTTAAGAAAAAGCGTAAAATTTTAGAAGTTATTTTTTATTAAAACAGGTTTCACAACTAATGAAATACTTTGGTATATAAAAAAAATATTAAATTTTCATTAAAAACGTCAATTTAAGACACCTTAAAACTATTAATAAATTCGGCTTTCTGCTTTTTAGAAATTGCATTTTAATGAAACACATGTTTTTTTCAAATTGTGAAATACCGTTAAAAAACTCAATTTTAAGATTTACACAATAATTTCAATGGTTGAAATTTAGGAAAAATCCGTGACTTTTAACGAGTTCTAAATGGTTTGAATTGGAAAGGATTTAAGCAAAAAGCCGTAATCTTAGAAGTAAAATTTTTATTAAAAACAGGTGTTTCACGAAAATAATGAAATATTTCGGTGATTAAAAACAAATATTAAAATTTCATTTAAAAAACGTCAAATATTAAGACACCTAAAACTATAATAAATATCTTCTTTTCTGCTTTTTGAAATTGCGATTCAATGAACACATTATTTTTTTCAATATGATGAAAATACCGTTAAAAACTCCATATTTTAAGATTAACAAATAATTTCAAAGTGAAATTTAGGAAAATCGTACTTGTTAAGAGTTCTAAATTTGATAATGTGAAAATTTTAAGAAAAAGGTCGTAATTTTAGAAGTTAAAATTTTTTATTAAAAAAGTTTTTTCACATACTAGAAGAAATAGTTGTATATAGAAAAACAAATATGTGATGAAATTTCATATTAAAAAAAATAACCCCGATACAAATTCTGAAGGAACACTCATATAAACACTCAGTAATGAAAAATTATACCCTTTTCTGGCTTTTGTGACAAATTATGCAAATTTCAAATAGAAAACACATTATTTTTTCAAATGCTGATCAAATACGTTAACAATATTGTCAATTTTAAGACTATGTTAACAAAGTAAATTTCAAAATACGAGTGAGTAAATTTGTAGCATCTCCCATTCGTGTAACTCTTTTTAAGAACTTCTTAAATTATAGTATAATGTGAAAAATTTATAGAAAAGAGAGCGTGTAATTTAAGAAAAGTTTAATAGATTGATTTATTTTATAAAGTACAGGGAGTTATTCACAGTACTAAAAGAAATATTTGGAAGATACTAATTAATAAGATAAAAAATGTGAGAGAGAGAAATTATCGATTTAAAAAAACGTCAATTTAAAGGACACCTAAAACTATAAAGTAAAGTAAAAATTCGCTATTTCTAATGGAACTTTTGTAAATTATTGCTAAGTTTATAATGAAACACCAGTTAATTTATTACAAATGAGATGAATAAATTTATACCGTTAAAAATTACTCAATTTTAAGAGAAATTAACGCAAATAGAATTTCAAATGTTTGAAAAATTTAGGAAAATCTTACTTTTCATAAGGGAAGTATCTAAATTATTGGTAATGTGGACGAAATCTGAAGCCAAACACGAAGGGCGTCACTCCATAATAGGAAGGTTTAAAATTTGTGTTAATAGAAAGGACAGTTTTCTACAAAACTAAATAAATCTAGTGGTCGGGGAAGAATAGAATATAAACAAAAACAAATAAATTGAAATGGTTACAAAATTAATGCGAAAAAATACAAAATTATAGAGCAACAATAAAGCCACCTTTAATTATACCCAATGTGCCCCCTCTCTTCTGCCTTTCGGTTAGCAAATTTCATATATTTCAATGAAACGGAACGAGAACGAAATCTACTTTTTACAGGACACTCAGCTGTTGCGGAAAATACGTTCAACAAACAACGCTGTCATTTGACTTAGATCATTTAACAAAGGTTAGATTGTGCACAACGGGAGTCTTGAGCAATTTAGGAAAAATCGTACTTATTGAGACAAGAGGGAAGATTTCTACAAATTCCCGGCTCGCTCAGAATGTGAAGCCAAAAACAGTTTACTCACGACATGTACAAAGCCGTAAACACCATCTGGTTCACGAACGGCTTAACAGTATGATTTAATCATACTATCTAATATATGAGCAGCGCGCTTTCTTCGGGGCACCAAAAACTTTCAATGCAAATTGGCATGGTTGGTACTACTGGCGAATAAAATAAAGGTATTTCAATGACACGGGTCGGCAGTTCCAGCCGGGCCAACACACTCGCCAACATCCGCGTGAAAAACCACGAAGCATGCAGTCCCGTGCCAAACCCAAACCACGCAAACAGAGTGCCAACCAACTTGCTGCATTAAGTGAACAAAAATCGTTGTGGAGATTTCGACACCGACCCACAGACATATCAATCACTATTAAATAAAAATTTCACCTCAATTCAGTCCCTCGACTGTTTTGGAAGTACAATAATGCTACCGTTCAATGAAACACCAGTTACCATTTCTTTCCCAAAGAATGGTCTGAAAAATCACGGTGGAAAAAAGAAGGGCATACAATAGTTAGACATACGGTATTTACACAACATATGAATGCATTCACTATTCAGAGATGAATTAAACCCACATTTAGGAAAAATCGTTACTGATATATAAAGGACTGTTCCATGAAAACACTTGAGCATCGTCTGGTAGTGAGACAGAATTTGTAAAGAGAGTCCCAAAGCCGTGAAGAATTCTCAGGTAGGAAGCTATAAACATATGTAAGTTTTCTATCTACCAACTCGCCTGAGCAAACCCGAAGGCATTATTACTCACAATAGAAGGTTTTTAAACTCACGAAGCTGGGTTCACTAGAAACAACAACCAGGCAACTAAATATGCACAACAGGGTATTCACTTACAACAAACCGTCAACTTTAGACGACACGCCTATAATACCTAGTTAAGCGAATACGGAAATTCGTTCTTATTCTGCTGCTTATCATGCGCCAGCTTGTGTGCAGATCACTCCTTAATGCACAAAACATTATTGTGTTGCCAAACACTATGCATGCAAAAACCCAATTACAGGGAGTTCTCGAACACACACTCAAAAATTCACTTTAAGGGAAATTTACCAAAATGAATTGGTCAAGGGGATGCTTACACAATCTTAGACGAGGTCAAAGCATCCCATAACTTTTAATCGAACAGTTTTCTCAGAAACAATAGTTGTAATGTGCAAGGGCAATCATGAACGCAACCACGCAAGGCCATAAACTTTCTTTACGAAGTTTAAACACTCTTATATATAATCCTAAAAGAATCACGGTTAATTCACAAAGTAATGAGAAATAATAATCTTAAGGTAACATGATATAACAAAAACCCTACACCACGTACCTTGAAGAACTAGTATAGATCTTAATTACACCCACGTCAAACTATTACGAGGACACCTATAAAACAAACTTAACATACAATATTATTCTTTTCTTGCGGCTTTCTTGTAAATTATGCGCAGTTTCAATGAACAAAAAGTGAACTCGCATTTGTTTTTGGCAAAGATGCTTGAAACCAACATAACCGTTAAACACTACTTATTTTAAGAAACACACTTTCACCAATAAGATGGCATCCATGAAATCACCGAAATCAAATGACCCTTGGATAATTTGGTGCAAAAATCCATAAAAAATCTTATAACTTTCATAATATTTCTAAAGTCGGCGCCCCGCTCGCTAATTTGGTGAACGAACATAATACAGATGGCGGACAAAAGGGGAAAGAGGCGGCGAGGTTAAATCATATTAGAACGTTTTGAAAGACGCCTAAACAGATTATTCCGGTTTGAGTCTCAGGCAAAACCAAAACACAGTTCTTTCTACAAAGCGGCATTACTCGAACAGGCAATCTAGTGTGGTTGGGACGCGATAATATAAAAAATTACAACCATATATGGACAAGAGGTTCCCATAAAAAACGTCAGATTACAAGACAACTCTCACAAATCATATTAAACTAAAATTTACTTCCTCTCTTCCTGCTTTTTTGTGGGAAAATCGCAGGCTCTCTTTATGACTGCGAAACACACCCATTTTATTTTTATGTTCAAATGAGATGGCATGCGCCCTTACCCGAACAGTTACAACAACAGAACTCACTTATTATAGAATATCACCAAATAATTTATCACCAACCGCCGACGCTGCACTCGCCGCGCGACCCAATGCCTACATTGTTCTCAGGAAGTAGCTCTGAAAACGTTGTGCTTGTGAATATGTCAGAGTAAATCTAACGCAAAAGCGTAATGATTAGAAATCGTTAACGAATTTATTTAATCTCTCAAGAATAACACAGGGCGTGTATACACGAGACAGACTACTGCAGAAATCCCTTTCGGCGCGTAGCTAATAAAACCGCATGCCCACACAAAAAAGTAAATCTGACAATTTCATTAAAGCCGGACGAAACGTCCAAATTCCTAAAGCCAACACCTCCACCACACAACCAATTATCATAAACTTGCTACGCTGCTTCGTCTGCTTTTGTTGAAAATTGGCATTGTCAATGCAGGAGACAGCGGCGAAGGTGCTGCCACACTCCTGACCTATTTTTCCCAAGAATGCCATGGCAAATACATACGTTAAACACACAAACCTGAGCAGAGTAGTATTTTCGGAAGAGAATTTACCGTAGCACCTCCAATGTTCAAAATGTTGAAAGGATTAATAGGAGAAACCATGGAGCTCGCTGACTTTTAGACGAGAAAGGATTCTCATTAACCTTGAGGCCTGGGGATGTTGACCCATGTGAACCAATCTCTCTCAGCAAAAAAGAGCGTAAAATTGGTCCGCGTAGGGTGATAATTTGAACGACTGTCTGTGTAAGTCATATAGATGGGCCGCCCAGGATTTTTCAAACAACGGAACTAAGGAAGCGTGTCGAGTAGTTGAATACTATGCATGGTGCGTATGATTAGAAGACAAACAACCAACGACTAGTGTTGAGACTGGTTCAAAACGGCGTGGCATACGAACGTACAAATCTGGTCACAACTATTCACAGAACACCGGTAGATACCCATATTGCTAATAGCAAGCTTCAACCTTTGATGCACTTCTTCGCACCTTTTTTGACCAATACAGGTCTTGCGATTTTTACACAGACTACAAAGGCGGACTCTAGAGTTTTATATCAAATGGCTGGGCAGGGCATGAGTCTATACCTCCGTTTAAAAAACTCAATGTTTGTAAGACTCTGTACCATTAATAATTTCACGAATGTTGAGAAATATTAGGAAAAAGTATCCGTTACTTTTAACTAGAGCCGGTGTCTAAATTTTCAGAAACTGCGTAACTACGGTGAAAGTTAAGAAGTGAACCGTACGTAAGCCGGACCACCTTATACCTCTTCACGAATCCAAAAGGTCCCTCATTATAAATGGAAAGGTATCATATATTAAAAGTCAAAAGAGATTTATAGCACAGCCAGCTAAATGGCCCAGATACGAAATCACCTCTGAGAGGTATAATAACAAACAGAGACCTAATTGAGAACTCTCATTAAAAACAAGCGTCGGTCCGCAACAAACATTCTAAAAAAGACCCTACGAAACTGGACTATATTGATAAAGTTCTCTGTTACTCACTCGCGCGTCTTTGACCAACCATTACGACTATTTCGAATAGAAACACTCAGTTGAATTGTTACGTCTCAGGAAAAAGTGCTGAAAAATGTCACTGCACACACACCGTCTCGGCTCATTAAAAAAGACACCCATGCACACTCAAATCTCATGTGAAGTCAATGGTGAGTTTACCCAAAGGTAACACCACATTCATCAATAGTCCACCTTGAGGAAGTTTAGCGAAAAATTTACCATCCGTTACTGGTTTTATAATCAGTTCTAAATTTCAGATGATAATGTGAAAATTTAAGAAAATAACGTAAATTTTATTAATAGAAATTAAAATTGATATAGTATTAAAACAGAGTTTTATCACAACGTAATGAAAAATATTTTAAGAGTAAGTGATAAAAAAACAAATATGTATGTAATTGTACATCTAAAAAAACGTCAATTTAAAGACACCTAAAACTTTATATTAATAAAATGTTACTCATTCTTGAACTACTTTTTGAAAATTGCATTTCATGAATGAAACACATATTTTTTCAAATGCCGTGAATACCGTTAAAAACTCAATTTAAGATTTACAAATAATTTCAAATGTTTGAAATTTAGGACTGAATAAATGAAATGCGATACTAGTTATAAGAGTTCTGAAATTATGGATATAATGTTGATAAGAATGTAAAATTCCAGAGTCAAGAAAAGAGGGCCGCTAATTGTTAGGGTAAACTTGGAGAAAGATTTTTAGAGTGTTAAACAGGTTTTGGCACAACTAATCAAAATGAATTTGGAATACAGCTTGAATAAAAACAAATAGTACTCGAAAAAAGGAAAATTTCATTAAAGAGAAAACTGTGTCATGATTTAATCAACAACACTGAAAGATAAAATCACTAAACGATAGGTAGGTCAGAGATTTTCAACCAAGGTGTAGTATAGATTTCTCATGTGTCTCTCATTAGGATGGCGCGGTCACAAAGGTTGAAATACACTTCCTTTGAGTATTTCTCTTAATTTTGTGTAATATATACAGAAAATGGATACCTGCACCTAACTAAAATACATTAACATGACTGCAGCTTTAATACCAGGAAAATTAGTTAACGCAATTAATTACATTTCCACATCACAGTTAAATTATAATTAACAACATATTAGGTCTATTCAACAAACATAAGAAGAGTACAAAGCTACTACAGAAATAATCAAAATGTGTATGAATTTAGTTACAAGACTTGGGAAGAATATTTAATGATTGACGATTTAAAAAAAATTAAAAAATTTGCCAATATAAAAATACTGTTCGAAGTGGAACGAGATTTAGGCTTTCATGAGCAAAAATTCAGATATAACTTCACAAAAATATTTTTCTTCCTCGAAAAAATTTGCGAGTCATCCTTTGAATAATGCTCGCGGTAAGCTTACGAGGATTTAATTAACCACTAAAGAATTTAGATTCTCACCTAGAACTGAAATAAAGTTTTTCATGAAACAATTTTAATTTTCAACACCTGAAAGAAAAAAAAATGACTAATCAAACCTTTTAATTTTATAATATATATAAGAGTATTTTAGATTAATATCAGTCAAAAGGTTTCAGCAAAAAAATATTAAGTTCCGATTGGTAGCAAAATTAGTTTGGTCATCATTAAATTGAGAGTAATCATTTGAAGAATGCTCGTGTTAAGCTTACGATGATTTAATTAACCACTGAAAAATTTAGATTCTAACCTTGAACTGAAATAAAGTTTTTCTTCGAGCGATGTCAATTTTCAACACCTGAAAGAAAAAAAATGACTAATCAAAACTTTTAATTTAATAATATAAATAAGGGTATTTTAGTTTTAAATATCAGTCAAAAGATTTCAGCAAAAAAACATAAGTCCCGAAAGATAAAAACATCATTGGTTGTTTTAAACACTATATGCAGATTTGAGTATAAATATAATGTAAAATCTTAAATTTTATGGTGAAATATATTAAAAAAATAAATTTTTATATTCTTACCCTGGAAAACAAATTATTTTGTTTGTAACTTTGGTTGAATATTATAGTAGACTTTTCAAATTTGAAATGAATGAAATTACAATTAAAAAAGCTCTAAAATTATTATTGTCAATTGCTTTTATAAATAAATTAATTTATAAAAAATTTAATCAACATTATTATATTCAGTTCCTAAAGATGAAAGCATCAAATGTTTTACAATTTTTTTAATAACTAAAAAAAAGCAGACTTAATTTATCTCACCTTTACTTCTAACCAAGGCTCAAAAATGTTCTTAAGGAGTCCTTCCAATCTTTCAAATTCCTAAAAAAGAGGAAAGAAATTAAGATTAACAATCACATAATTATTATACAAACATTTTATAACTGGAAAGGAAAATCAGTAAGAATGACTGTCAACATGTAATTTATGACCCGAAAGATAAATGAATCATCATTTAGAAAGGAATAAAATTTAAACCTTAAAAGAAAGATGTTACTTGCAAAACCTAACTTTCATTTAGCTTTGAACTTTTCTAAGGAAAGTTAATTATTATAAGATATTTAATCACTTTAATTATTTTACCAATTTCATTTT
>JABUQX010135199.1:30000-47563 GCA_015478945.1 Trachelipus rathkii | reverse complement strand
GATGTATTTTTATGTTTAATATCCTACTCTCTTTAATAGAACAAAACTAATTCTTGAGCTTTTTATCTTTATAACTTTTAATGCTTCCTCTAGAGCACCTATTACTACCTTCACATCTCTGAATTCCTTAGCTCTGGTACTCTTCAAGTCTATTTACCATCGGTAAGACTCTGTAGATACCGCGACAATAATAAGCATTTTTTTGTAGTACTTTTTTGGTGCTGTTTATAATTCTAATTATATGTGTAAGGACTTCAGGCGTACCTTTCCATTCAATAAACTTTATCCTTTGATATTATTATTATTCTCCTTCGGTTGGAGGAGCTCTACATAAAGGAGTGTATATACAGAAAGCGTAACAGAGGTGATTTTATTCCTTTCATTGATAGTAGTTGAGGATGTAGCCATATTGATCTTTCATTAATCTACGTGAATAGTTATATACATTTCTTTAATATCTTCGATAAATATTTTAAATATAAGTAGTAGGGGAGTCATTTGGGCTGTGCTGACCACTGACCAGGATGAGCACATCGCTAATCAGGTTGGATATTTTTTTTACTCAGCTACGCTTCATGGTGGTTTGTTTTTTTTTTTTTTTTTTTTTTTTTTTTTTTTTTTTTTTTATTTTTTTTTTAATGGTAATAACCTTGTAGTTACCCTTGCGTCTGCTTCTTCGACATACTTTGTTTATAAAATAAGACGGTATAATTCTTGATATATATCATATTAAAATCTGGTGCGGAGATGATATCGCCGAATGTACTCATCGTCGCGTTTTTATCTGAAGTGTTCAAGCGCGACGGCAGTTCCATAGCTCATTAGCAATAGTAGCTCTACATAGCATAATCAACTCAGCGGACACAACAAGATCCCACGCATACTTCAGTAACTAGGTGTATGTCCAATCATAGCTCACACAGGAGGTTCGTAATAACTACTTATTCTCACGTCGTGACATGTCTCTCACTTTATAAATATTACGATTATTATCTTCGTACGCTCAAGAGCAAGAAATGCATATCTCATATAGTCTGTGATGTTCTTCCTATATATTCGTTTACCGTAACATCACGATCGCTTGGTTTTTAAAGATTTTAACAAAATATTTTATTTGATTTGATTTAATTAAATTAATCTCATAATATTAGTTTATATAATCTTCTTCTCGCTATATAGCTCCTGCTCATACTTTTGTCATTAATTACACTCTAGAAAGATTTCAGAGTTATTAATCCTCTTTCTCCTATATAACCTCAAACTCATTTACTCACTTAAGCTTTATCTAATTTCTTCTAATAGTTTGTAATATTTTATTCTTTCTTAACATTGTAAGTATAGGTGTATACTGTATGCTTGAATGGTAATTTATATATCTATTATACTTACTGTGATATCTTATAAATAATTTTTGTGTATTACTGATGTCTGGCAATCTCATTAGCTTTATATAATCTATGTTTTCCTCGTACGAAAATATTACTAATTTGAACTCTTTTTCTATATCATGCTGGATGTGGTGAGTGTATCTAGCTCAAGCCTGTGCTTGAATAGAAGAACCCCTTATTCAATCGCTTTAACAACTTGCAACCCCCTACCACATCACTCCTACACTTTCACACACCAGCCTTTTCAAAAGAAGATTTGGAAATATTTTTCTCAAATTGGTTCTTTAACAGGTACTTTTTCTTCGATATTTTTTATTCTATACACACTATTCCCTTCTCATTATTATTCTTAATCTAATTCAAACAAATTGGCAACAAAATTCGTTGGGTTTAGCTATACTATATGACAACCATATTTATAGACCTTAGTTCTATACCGCGTCTTATTGTCAAAATATTGTCGTAACTATCGGTCACCTCGAACGTTCAAGATTTTCTTCGACCACGCTCTTCCTATCTTCGTCTTTACTAATATCTACACATATGACGTTAGGCACACGCAGTGAGAATGAAAGGAGAATTCGAAATACCGCGCACTCCAATCCACAACGCGAACGCAAAGCCACGGGACGGCGAACGCACGAACATGACGATAGAATTTGACTCCGTGTCAGAGTAGCGAGATTCGTCTTAATATACATGTACAGTTTTATCAGTTGTAGTTTCCATCCAGAGTTTAGATTATGCAGGTTAGCAAGCATTCGGGCGGGTTATTCCACCTAGTAAATATACATATTAAGATAGAATTACCTCGATATTTTTGCATATCGAATAATTAATTCCTTATATATTCTATTCTACTCTTAGTTTCCCCCACATTTCTTTATTACTGTCTAAATACGTTTATATATCACATACCTATGTTATACTCTTTTACGATTATATATTATGGTTTGATGATTATTACTGTTTTTATCTCTATTAGTTAAGTTCCTTTTTTTTAAATAAGGTTAGGACCTTCTTCATACTTTATTCGAATACAACCTGCTAATTAGAGTAATATAGAAAGAAATTTGATTGCTCCACCATTCGTGCTTATCGTCGATAGTACAGGCTCAATAAGTTTTAGGTGCGACTATTCGCATTTTGGTATTAGTGTGCTTTTTATTTAAATATTTATACATTGACACATAGGAGGGAAGTTAGGGGAGATGTGACTGAGGAGCGAGAGCAGAGTAAGAAGGAGAGGAGGAGAATCAGGAGTGAGTTTGGAGGGTTTGTAAGAAGATACAGCTGATATGAAGAGTAGCAGTAGTGATACCGCTTGCCACTGTGGTCTGCTTAAGAATATAATGCGTTGAGTGTATTTATGTGGCCATTTTACTCTCTATTAGAAAGTTGTTGTAGATATAGTACCTTATATGGTACAGTTTATATTATTGGTATGGTTGAAATCATTTTTTTATATATATATATTGTATCATTGGAGAGATAATATATAATTTTTTTAGGGTATAAGTATTAATGCGATATATTAGAATTTGATTCTTTTATATTTATTTTTATTTTATCTGTTTAAATAACAATCATTATTCCTAGATGAAATCGGACCACGTGAAACGAAATTCATTTGAATTCGACGCGTAAAGTACGTGCATAATATAATAGACCATATGTATCGTCGTTATGTTTTATTATTCATTTTTTTATTTTACTAAATTATTTTTATATCCACATTTTAATATTTGAATATATAATTTTTTCTTTTTTATTTTGACTTTATTTATTATTATTTTTATTTATAATATATTTTTATGTATTTATATAATTTTTCATTGCGGCAATAGTTTTCTTGTTCATATCAAAGAAAATTCACATTAGCATTACAAAAGAATCACGACCGTTTTAACGTTTAAATGACTGGTTGTAATTATATATAATTATATGTGTACGCAAGACATTATAATATATATATATATTATATATATATATATATATTATATATTATATATATATATTACTATATATATATATATTATATATATACTTATATATATTTATATATATATATTATATTATATTAATATATATTTATACTATTATATAATATATATATAATAATATAATATATATATATATATATATATATATATATATATTATTATATATATATATTAATATAATGTCGTAACATATATTTATGACTCATATTATAGATATATATATATATTAATATATATTAAAAATTATATATTATATATATTATATATATTATATATATATATATATATATTATATATCATACATATATTATATATTATAATATACATTCTTATATACAGTAGTATATATAATATATATATCTATTATATATATATATTAATTAATATATTAATATAATAATATTATATATTATATTATAATATATATTAATTATATATATATATATATATATATATATATATATATATATATATAATCTACTATATATATATAATCTATCTATATATATAAGAGTAGAGAGAGATAAGTAGTGGAGATAGAGAGTAGAGAGAAGGAGAGAGAGAAATGAGATAAGTATAAATTATATATATATATATTATATATATACATGTATTAATATATTTATTATTTAATATTATATATTATATTAATATATATTAATTATTAATATATATTATATATATATTATTATATATATATATATTAATATATATACTATATTTTAAAATTAATCATATATTATATATATTAACTTATCATTGTTATTTGACGCTATTGCCTAGTAATTACTCTCTCTAATATACTATGATAATGACCATTACCTCTAATGCACACATCTGTATACTCTATATAATACCTGACTCATTAACTTAACCTATAACCTACTAACTAACCTATATAACCTATAACCTACTATATATAACTATAAGCTCTATAACTACTTAACTATATCACTTAAACCTTTACCTAATCCTATCCTACACCTTAGTATCAATACCTATTCCTACACTACTGCAACCTAGGCTTATAACTTACGCCTATTAGAGCTCATTACTACAGTTACTGATGTACCTATCCTTTGGTAAGCTATTAGTATATTATATATTAATTATATATATATATATACTATATATATATATATATATATATATATATATATATATGACCCTTAGCATTTTCAATAAAACAATTTTTTTTCCAGTTTCCAGAATATTAAAGTTACGTGGAATCTTTTCCTTCCTATTCTCATCAGTTCATTTTAATTATCAATCAGAGGAAGTATTACT
The DNA here is from genome assembly GCA_015478945.1 of Trachelipus rathkii. Taxonomy (NCBI): domain Eukaryota; kingdom Metazoa; phylum Arthropoda; class Malacostraca; order Isopoda; family Trachelipodidae; genus Trachelipus; species Trachelipus rathkii. The sequence goes on along the minus strand of JABUQX010135199.1, from coordinate 42,885 downwards.
TAGGAAAAAAAAACATCGTTGGTTGACAATTAAAAAATATATTTATATTCTCCAATTTAGAAAAATTAAGGATGAGCCTGGAATATACAAATATTTACCTCAGAATTATAAAAAAAAAATGGAAATCTTATATTCAATTTCCTATTAAAATTATTTGCCCATTAAATTAAATATAAAAGTGACAGACCCAAAACAGAAAATTAGCCCTTTTTTAAAATTACCTTATTTATTTATAATGTTGCAGGCAAAGTTAAAACAATTATTATGGGACAAAGAAATTCCCTTAATAACCATTTTAGCTCCCACCTAAAAATGGGTATAAAGTTCTTAATCTTTAGCCAATTTTGATGGGAAAAGAAGCAAACTGTAGCTTTTTCTGACTTCTAAAATGTCGTTTTTGGGTGTTTTTCTGTGTCTATAGTCATTCTTTCTGACTTTTCAAATTTTCAAAATCTGTTTTTGACATTTTTGGCTTCAACTCCTACATTTTATTTGAAATGACTTCAAATTTAATATATTATATGCATAGATGGGTCCATTACCTACAAAATTCAAGTAGTAGTTTTTGATTTTTTGAAATTTGTGCTCAGCAATGTGAAAATTCAAAACCCACTTTTTATGGTTTTTAAAATGAAAAATTGCGATAATATTTTTTCTGCTCATGCGGTCTGCATGAAATTTTCAGAGGATATGTAGTCGGAGAGATACACATATTTTATTTAGATAATTTCTTTGTATATGCAGTAGTTTTGGATTTTTTTTGGAACAAATTTTTCAAAAAAGAATTTTTGGAAATTTTTTAGAAATTTTCCTTTGAGTATACAAAACAATTATCTAAGTATAAAAGATGTATCTTGCCCGACTGTACAAGCCCTGAAAATTTGATGTTAATCGGACAAGTAAAAAAAAAATATATAAATATTTCACTTTTCCAAAGAAATTATTTTTATGGAAAGTGAAATTTTGATATAATTTTTTTTTCTACTTGTCCGATCAACATCAAATTTTCAAGGCTTGTATACTCGGGCAAGATAAATCATTACTACTTAGATAATTTTTTTTTTGTATACTCAAAAGAATATTTTTAAAAAATTTCCAAATTTTTTTTTGAAAATTTGTTCCAAGAACAAATCCAAAACTACTGCATATACAAAGAAATTTAAATAAAAAATGTGCATCTCTCCCGACTACATATGTTTTGAAAATTTCATCCAGATCCCATGAGCAGGAAAAAAATTATCGCAATTTTTCATTTTAAAAACCAAAAAAAGTGGGTTTTGAATTTTCACATTGCTGAGCACAAATTTCAAAAAATCAAACAACTACTTCGTGTATTTTGTAGGTAATGGACTCATCTATGCATATTTCAAGTTTGAAGTTATTTCGAAAAAAAATTGTAGGAGTTGAAGCTAAAAATGTTAAAAACAAAGATTTAGAAAATTTGAAAATTCTGAAAGAATGACTACAGACACAGAGAAACACCCGAAAACGACCTTTTAGAGGTCAGAATAAGCTACAGTTTGCTTCTTTTCCCATCAAAATTGGCTGAAAAATAAGAAGGCTTTGTCCATTTTTAGGTGAGGGCTAAAATGGGGTTTTGCTGGCTCCAATATTGGATCCTGCCCTTAGGGAATAGCGTAGACTAAGCTGAGTAAGCATGCCTAAAAATATATTCATTATTTGGAACACGGGAATTTTTATTCTCAATATTGCCAATTATATTAATATATATAATAATAATAATAATAATAATTAATAATAATAATGTGGTAATAATATAATTAATAATAAAATAATAATATAATAATAATAATAATAATAATAATAAGATATATAATAATATTTAATAATAATAATAAAAAGATAATGACTATAACATTAATAATAATAATAATAATCATAATATAATAATAATACAACAATAATAATAATAATAATAATAATAATAATAATAATAATAATAATAATAATAATAATAATAATAATAATAATAATAATAATAATAATAATAATAATAATAAATTTATATTTAATGTCGAAATTTTCGATCGTATCATTTTCATTGCCTTAATTAATAAATTCGACATTATCATTTCTTTATCAGTGAAATATTATAAATAGAATGTCAAAATATAAGAATATTACATGCAACGTTTAATTTCCTATCATGTTGAAAAACTGTGTCTAATGTTCGAACACTGTGAAATGTTTTAATCGAAGTGAGAGCCTGCGGTGCTTAAGATTCATTTTATTTATTATTCACTAATTCAGTTTTTTCTCTGAAATTTCGAGCCTCCAAAGATTATGCTCTCGGTGCCACCAACCCTTTGACTACCCCACGATACGTCACTGGGTTCTCTTGCTAATCTAAGACTAATTTATTTTGTATGTCTGTGCTTATATTCAAGCGTCAACTGGTTTTATCAATGCTTATTCACTATTTAAACTAAATATATAAAAAAAACAATCTCTCCTTCCCCTTTCTCTGAGGTGCACATATGACTTTTCTTCAGAATCTCTTAACTTTGTCCTTCCACTTTGCATTCACGATCAACCTGTGAAGAGGGTGCAGCTCCCTACCCACATCCTAATCTATTTTTGGGGATAAACTTAACCTTTCTTTACCTTTTTTTAACTTGCATCTGGTAAGAAAACCAGTACATGCAACCCGTAAGAGATTGTTCGAGAAGGTTATTTTGACCATAATCAGAATTTCTGAATCAAGTCTTCGACGAAGCCCATACCTCCTCACTTGACGGAATATTTTTGGGCAATTCGATGTTGTAAAACGCAAGAGCTACAGTAAATTCTCTTTAGTAAGGAAGACGTACTTTTCCTCAACAGAAGTTCCATAAATCTTGCTTCAAACTCCTCTTGTTCAAATGTCTCACCGAGAGACTCTGACACATTTTATACATTACCTTTGTCTTCAAGCTGCAGAATCTTATAGACATATTATTTTCTTTCGTGAATCTTCTAAATTTATTCTCTCTAAACTGAAAACTATTTCTCAAGTAGAATATCATTAAATGGTTCCTATTTCACCTTCCTCTCATTCTGATTGCTAACCTTTCCATAAATATATTCAACTTTGCATTCATCGATCATCATATTCCATCCCCTTTTTTTCTTCTGACAGCACAGCACCATTGAAGTTTTTGCCTTCTGCTAAGCTAAACTCATCGCTATTCCACTGATTCTACTTAAACTGTAGACCGATATACATATATATATTATATATATATATATATTATTTATTATATATATATATATATTATAATATATATATATATATATATCTATATATATATATATATATATATATATATATATATATATATATATATAATATATATATATATATATAAACTTTCAGCATTCTCCTTTGTAAATGACATAAAGTTCTACATTATTTTCATTTGCATATGGGGATTAGGCATTGGTTTTGCTGTTGCTTCGAACATCAACGTCATGATAAGTATAATGGGAATTGATATGCTGCCAACCGTTCTTGGTGCCGCGTCCCTTTTACAAGGATTCTGTGGAATTGCTTTGGGCGTTTTATTTGCAGGTAGGATTAAGAATGACTTTTCAAAAGAGAATTAACGGATTGAGTTCTAAATTAGAAGTGGGAACGATTAGTGTCAGAAGGGATTATTTAACTCAACAGAGGTGTCTGCTCTAACTATTTTACAAAAAAAATTGTAACCTTATTATTATAATATATATATATAATATTATATTATATATATATATATATATATATATATATATTATAAATATATTAATATATATATATATATATATATAATATAATATTATATATATATATTATACGTATATGTTATATATATATATATATATATATATAATATAAATTATATATATATATATATATATATATATATATATATTATAATATGATATAATATATATTATATATATATATATATATATATATATATATATAATATATATATATATATATATATATATATATATATATATATTATATATATATATATATATATATATATATATATATATATATATATGTGCTAGGATATATCCTATTGCACTACAGTGATCAATAGTTCGTTCCACTTTCGAGGTCATCTTCACATTTCTCTTACACTGGAGTGAGATTTCTTTTATTCACACACCAAAACACTATCACAGGCAGAAATTTCTTTTAAAAACATAGAAATGTGGCATCCACGTAGCTAGCCTCGGAGAAGCCAAATTGGGCTGCTTCCTCCCGCACCAACACTTGATGATTGGCGGCCTCCGGTGATGGGGTTGGTGCCATCACGGAATTGGCAACCTGTTCTGATGCACAGTTTTCTTTCTTCCTTAATTTTTACAAATTATGCTGACTTTACTCCAATTTCCATTTTGTTGAACATCACCTCTCCTCCTCCAAACCTTATCTCTTATTCTTAACCGAAACTCAGGTGTTTGAACGTAGTGACAGCAAACAATAACTCTGTTCCCTTTTTTATGTCCCCACCCTTAATATTCAGCTAAAGGAGGTTGTCCAGCCTATGTGCGCAATGTTGTTGTTTGTTCTCGTGTCTCTGATTTGTTGTCTTCAGAATTTTCCCCTTTATGGCTCAGTCTATCTTGTCAAACTGCTAATAAAATCACTTGTTCTGTACAGTTGTCTCCTAACTCTATTGCCTACCTTAAATTCTTCGACAACTTAAACTTAAAATTAGAACATTCGTCCTGTGGTTCTCTAAAACTATGTTACCACGCTTTTCCCTGTCGTCGTAAACGAGCGATCATTCAGCTTGTGCCGTAAAGATGAACCACAATGAACCCTTAAACTATCTTCCTATCACTTTAACCCCCTTCCCCTCTCCTCTTTCTAAAGTTTTCAGATCCATCCTTTACAGGAAGATTTAGAAACATTTCAGATCCATCCTTTATAGGAAGATTTAGAAACATTTAATTTCTTCTTTTCTTCTAATCTTACCTCTGATCGTCAGTATGGCTTTCGTAAGGAAAGCTCTCTCTCTCTCTCTCTCTCTCTCTCTCTCTCTCTCTCTCTCTCTCTCTCTCTCTCTCTCTCTCTCTCTCTCTCTCTCTCTCTCTCCATAAATCACAAAGCAGCCCCATCATCCATAAGCAACACACTCCCATCCCACCCAGAACAACAATGTAAGGCATAATACTCAGCAGTACTACTGCAACTTTCATTCAAGCAAACACTAAAATTATCATCCCAGACCGCCCAGGAGACTACCTTTAAAAATAAACTCAAACTTCCCCACCCCCACCCCCGCTATCATCATACACAGACCGCACAACAGTTATGAACATGTATACAAACAAATTACATTCAACCTTAACTCTCTGATCACAATATCTCAAAATATTATAAACAATCGCCTACCAAATGCCTCTCATAGAACAACACTTTAAACGCAATTCGATATAGCAAAGTATTTGATAACAACTCAGACACATCCTCAGATGAACATTAATTTCTAAATTACTTTAATTCAACAACTGTATTGGATTCTAAGATCTTGTCTGACTGCACAGTTCAACGTATCTACTAATAAAATGATCGTTCAAAACAAGTAAAATTCCTCGAAATGAGGTTCCTCAAGAAACCATCCTAATCCGCCTTTCATCTTCAACATCATGGCGATTGCCCATCCCCCAATCACCCAAAGACAAAACTCATAGCATAACGCCGATTAACATAACCCATTATGACATACATAGCCAATTCATACCAACAGTCACCAGACTCACACAAATCTACATCCTAACACTGGAAAACATGGCCTCAATACTAAATTGACGCTAACCGAAATTTTTTCATTTAGCCCCTAATCACACTTGAGAGACTTTCATATTTTTCTTAAAACACATAAGCTCATATAAACAACCTCCTCAAAAGAGAACTAAATATATATTCACGCACACTCTCTTCGAAACTATTTCAGTAAATGAATCAAGTCCTCTCATTTAGATACAAACAGTTCAATACACCCACACTAATATTGCTTTCCCCGACATGGTATCCCACACTGCCCCTTCAAGTAGAAACAACTACCGTAAACGGAAACCTCATCATACGAATTATAACAGGTCACACTCCAACACTTCCCCATTCAACAACTACAGAAAAAAATTAAAATCTTCCCCACCCGTGAAAATCTGGAGAATATGTTGCATCTTCATTTTTTATCCAGTCCTATAAGTGTTGTCAACCGGATCTGCCACAAGCACTCCAAGATTCACAAAAGAAACCAATGATACCCTTAACTTTCTCCTGATCTATACTGCAGCAACACCTTTAGAACCGTACCAAACCGCCTACTGATAAACTTTCCTAGACAACATCATCCACAAAAATCATTTTCGCAGAAATATCTTCCACAGTCGTCAATTAAACTACCTCATCAACGATTTCACCAACCTCCCCCTATCCGCGACATAAAAAAAATCCGCAACATTCTTCCCTGCAATCTACCAAAAAATTTTACCTAGCCGTTGGGGTCTGCACATCGCCCCAAATTGTAACCAAATATGTTAAAATTAAATAACTTGACTTGGAAAACATAGTGTGACCTTTTCCGCAGGTAAATGAAGGTACTGCACACAACGCAAGTCAATCGTAAGTTTTTAAAAAAGGCCAAAAATAAGATGATTAAAGTAAGCCATTTACTTTTATTTGATGAAATACCAATATAAAGATGCAGAATTAAACCAAATTAAATAAATACTTCCTAAAATAGATCAATTAATAACGAAATTCCCAGCAAAAGAAAATCAATAAATAATACCAAATTTATACCAACACAATTGCAATAACGGAAAATAAAAATATGCAAATAAATCACTTTTAACACATTTAAAGCAAATAAGCAAATAAGATCCAATAAGCAAATAAACACAATATCGAAATAAGCAAACAAAAAAATGCACCTAAGCAATGCCAATTTAATAATTTAAATAGCAGTAGATGCACCATTAAAATAAAATACTGGAAATGCAACAAACCAAATTTTACTCATATATATAAAGGACGGTGATCTATTATTAAAAAAATATACTATATAACAAAGTGCTAACAAAAAACTATTAAATTGTAAACCACACTTTACGTAAATAATAGTAGGGAATTCATTAACCCTCTAAATCAGATTTTAATTTTGGTCAACACAGTATTTTAATTTTCGCCTAACTAATAATACTGGTACGACACACGAAGTTACATAAATGCTTAAGTCAGCAAATCCTCTTCCGTGAATAATAAGCTAAAAAAATAATCTAAATAAATATACTAATACAACCAGACTCAGGAAATAAATTAAATAAATTAAAATATTCATAAACACAAGTCCATTAACCTAGAAGACTGATCGAAAACTTTAGCCAAATTTAAACCAAACATTACCATTCTAATATCGGAACAATAATGTGAAACTAATGCAAGCGACTGAGAATATCATTAAGAAAATTAATCTTTATTTAAAAGGGAAATATTAATACCTTGACTGGTTATGTCCAGAATTTTTTTCTTCATCAAAGCAGGATAGGACTGCAAACAGCATAAGCCAAAATGCAGATACTACTACTACTACTACTACTACTACTACTACTACTACTACTAATAATAATATAATAATAATAATAATAATAATAATAAAAATAATAATAATAATAATAATAATATATATAATAATAATAATAATAATAATAATAATAATAATAATAATAAATAATAATAATAATAATAATAAAAATAATAATAATAATAATAATAATAATAATAATAATAATAATAATAATAATAATATAATAATAATAATAATAATAATAATAAAGAATAAAAATTTTCAAATTAAGGTATTTCATAAATTAATTTAGAACAAAAGAAACAGTCAAAAAAAAAAATAATACTTACTATTTAGTACTTGAGATTAAATTTACCAAATAATCCGGTTGGAAACAAATAATCTCAGCGGCTTCAAATCCAAAGATAGTCAAAAATATTAAATCCAAAATTTGATGAAAAAAATGTGAGCCCAATCGAGATCACGGGCAAATTCAGGTTATAAATCAATTTCAGTATACTGTAGTACGGTGGACATGAAAGTACTAGATTAAAAAATATATTAATTCCTAAAAACACAAGCAAAATTAGCTCAGTTCAACTTATAATAACTATAATCAATTAGTAAAGAATCACTATATTGTACTATATATATAATATTATTAATATTATATATATATATATATATATATAATATATATAATATATATACCTAATTATATATATATATATATATATATATATATATATATATATATATATATATATATTAGTGACTTATGTATGCCTGTACCCCAATGATAAGTAAAGTTTTTTGGCATACATTGCTTTCCACTTAATTATTTAACTCCATAAATTTATATAGACCCAGGTTTTAAAGTATTAGTTTTTACGTTTAAGGTAATTCAATAAGAATTTATAGTAATAAAGGAAATTCCAAGTTACAGAACAGAAAGGTAATTTTGTAATATACAGATATAGAAGTTATAATATGGTAACAAACTGGTTATATTCTTGCCGTGACAGTTACTGAATTTTGCATTGGCAGTTCTAATATTTATATTGACAGTTACTGAATTTTGCATTGGCAGTTCTAATTTTTATATTGACAGTTACTGAATTTTCCATTGGCAGTTCTAATATTTATATTGACAGTTCTAATAGTTTGTATTGATAGTTAATAAATTTTGCATTGGCAGCTCTAATATTTATATTGACAGTTGAGATTTTATGCCTTAGTTATGGCTGAATTAACTTTAATAATTGACAGTTCATTTGTATAACCTAAAGCTATTCTTATTATGATTTTGATTTGATAATTGGCAATTATTTTATCCGATTTAAAGTTAGTAGCCTCGTGAGTGATAACTATTTGACTTATATGATTGAAAAATTAATATTAGGGTAAACTTTTTCGTAGGGTTTTTGTTTGTTATTAAGTTCTGTTTCGTTTATCATTTTCGTATTAGACTTTTTGCATAAACTTTTTGTATGTTGATTTGGAAATGAAGGTTTAATTTAAAGCGAGTTGCTTTGACAATTATAATACATTGTTGAAGAATCATTTGTTTGGAATTCGTGTATATATTTTAAATTAAGATATAAATTGTTTTAAATATAGAATAAAAACCTAAGTTATAGAGTGTAGGTTTTAACCTTTTATATTATATTTTAACCTTTTCTTATTATTATTGTTTATATTGTGGGTATATTTGGTGAGCGGGGTGGTGGCCTTAGGTGTTGGGAAGTGCCTAGGGTGGGGAGTCCCACAAAGCGTGCAGCCTGATGAGTTTATCTATAGAAGAAGGGAAATGGGGAGGAGAGAGGTAATTAGGGTGGGATGTATGAACGTGAGAGGGGTAAATGAGGATTTGAAGAGGGAGGAAGTGGGGTTAATGTTTGAAGAAAAAAGGTTGGATGTGCTAGGGTTAACTGAAACTAAGCTGAAGGGAAGAGGGAGATGGACTTTGGAAAATACAAGGGTATGATATCAGGGGTGAACGCAGAGAGCTGAGGGGGAGGGAAAGGCGTGGGAATAGTTATGAAGGAAGAGGTTGTGGGCTAAGGTAAGGTTGTCGCGCGCAGGTGAGTTCGAGGATATGTGGGTAAAAGTGAAAATTCGGAGGGGGAATGTGGGTTTTTATATGCGCATATGCACAAGTGGCTGGGGCGAGGAGGAGGAGAGAGGGGGTCGAGAGAGAAGGGGGAATGGTGTGTTGGAAAGTTTGGGGTAAATGATAAAAATTTTTGTCTATTGGGAGATTTGCATGCAGGAGTGGGAAGGGAGGGGGTGGGAAGATAATAGGACCATTTGGGGTAGGGGAGAGGAATGTTAATGGAGAAAGTTTGTTAGAGTTGTGTGTTGAAAGAAGAATGATAGTGGGGAATACTTGGTTCAAAAAAAGTGAATATCATAAGTATAACATGGAAGAGTGAATAACGGGGGTGAGGGCGTACTGGAATTATGTGTGTGTAATGGAGGATAGGGCAGATTACACTAGATGTAAATGTATTTAGAGGGGCGGGGAGGGGGATATCGGATCACTATTTGGTGGTTGCTAGGATAAGGGTGGGAGGAGAGGTGACGGTTAGGGAAAGGGGAGAAAAGAGGAGAGTAGAGGTGATAAAGGTGGAACCCTGGATGCGCCAGTTTGTAAGAGGGAGTTTAGGAGAGGTATGGAGGATAGGTGGAGAGACGCGAGAGGGACGGGAATTGGGGAGGTGGAGGGGGAGTGGATGAGATTTTAAAGAGGCAGTATGTGCGAGGCTAGAAAGGGTATGTGGAGTAAAAAGGGTGGGTGCAAGCAGAAGGAAAGGGAGTGAATGGTGAAGTGAGGAGGTGAAGGAGGTGGTGAAAAGGAACAAAAGGAGGCTTATGTGAAATGGTTGGGAAGTAGGAGAGAGGAAAGCTGGGAGGAATATAGAAGGATTAGAATGGAAGCAAAGAGGACGGTGGAGAGGACGAAGAGAAGAGTAAAAGATTAATGGTGTAGAAAAGTGACGGAAAATTTTGAATCGGGGAGCAAGATGTTCTGGAAAGATGTAAATAAAAAAGGAAGAAGAAGGAGGGTTGGGGGAGAGGATTAAGGGAGGAGATGGGGAGTGGATAGGAGGAGAGGATAGGGGGAGGAAGAGGTGGGGGGAGTATTTTAGTGGATTATTGAATGAGGGGGGGGGGGGAGGGGAGGAAGATTTGCAAGAGGTGAGGATGGGGAGTGAAGAGGGGAGGGAGGGGGAGGATGAAATACAAATGGAGGAAATCATTAGGGCCTTGAATAAAGGAAAAAAAGGGAAGTCCGCAGGTCTGGATGGTGGGAGAATGGAAATGTTACAGAAGGGAGGTATAGGGTGGAGGATGGCTGTATAGGTTATATATTATATGTTGGAGGAGTGGTGAGGTACTCCCACAGGATTGGGAGGATGGTTGTTTGTTTCCCCTGTATAAGGGGAAGGGATAGGATGGAATGTGGGAATTATAGAGGTATATGTCTTTTAAAGTTGGTAAGGGGAAGTGTAATGGGAGAATAACTGATGAGAGAGTGGAGGTTTAACGAGGGAGAATGGGGGTAAGACAAGGAGGATTTAGGGGAGGGAAGAGGTGTGTGGTTGGACCAAGTGTTTACACTAACAGATGCTTGTTGGGAGAAAAGTAATAGAGAGGAAAGGGAAAGTGAATGGGTGTTTTTTAGATTTAGAGAAGGCATACGATAGAGTGAAGAGGGGTGAATTATGGAGGGGGTTGGAGGAAAATGGAGTGGGGGGTAATGTAGGTAGGTATTAGGGCCTTCTTTATAGGAATAGTTAGAATGTGGTGTGTGAGTTGTTAGGAGGGAGAGTGAGAATGTTTGGGGTGGTGAGAGGATGGAGGGCAGGGTTGTGTAATGTCGCCGTGGCTAATCAATTTGTTTTATGGAGGTGTTTGCAGAGAAATGGTGAGGGAGGGGAGGGGGGGTGGAATTGATGAATGGAATGAAAGAAGGGAAGTGAACATGATACTGTTTGCGAACGATACTGCCCTAGTGGCGAAGAACGCGGAAGGGCTGAGGCATTTGGTGAGGGAGTTTTAGAGAATGTGTGGACAAAAGGGGCTTAAAATAAATCCAGGTAAGAGTAAAAGTGTTAGTGTTTGAGGAGGAGGAAGAGAGGAGGGGAGGGGTTAGAGGTTCGAGTAGGGGGTGTAGTATTGGAAGAGTAAGATTTTTAGATATTTGGGATGGATTTGGGTACGGGGGAGGGGATGAAGGAGGAGATAGAACCAAGAGTAGGGGAAGGGATCAGAGCTTTGAGTTGTCTGAGAGAATTATGGAAAGGGGGGGATTTATCACAGAAAGTTAAGATAAGTATGTTTGAAAAAATTTGTGTACCAGCGGTGTTGTATGGGTGTGAAACGTGGGGGTTGAATGCTAGATCCAGGAAGAAGTTGGAAGTATTTGGGATGAAGGGGTTGAGAGCGGTTTTGTGGGTTAGCAGAAGGGAGAGGATTAGGAATAGGGTGTTGAGGGAGAGGATGTGATTGAAGGAATGGGTTGGTGGGAAAGCAGCGGAGAACGGGAATGGTTACAGATGGTATGGGCATCTAGTGAGAATGGAGGAACAGGGAGTGGTTAGGAGAGTTTGGGAGGCGGAGGGGATCGGAAGGAGAGGAAGGGGGAGACCAAGAAGGAGGTGGATGGATGGAATAAAGGAGATGCTGGAGGAGGGAGGGATGAGGGAGGAAGAGGGTAGGGTGTTGGCGAGGGATAGAGTGGGGTGGAGGAGGTGGGTGAGGGCGAGATGAGGGGAGGTGTGAGTGGGAGAGGCTGTACGTACCACTACCCCGCTCAACCCGATTGTCATGGTAAAATAAATAAATAAATAAAAAATATATATATATATATATATATATATATATATATATATATATATATATATATATATATATATATATATATATATATTATATATATATATATATATATATATATCATATATAACAGGTGTGATAAGGGATGCAACTTCTAGCTATACTTACACTTTATGGATGTTGGGAGGATGCGTCCTTACGGCATTTTGTTTATTTCTTCTCATGCCTTGTGGCCGAAAGTTCGACGAAAATAAATATCCAAAAGACAAAGATAAGGAGAAATCTCAAATTTGTTAAGAATTCTTTATTGTTAAATTATAGTTTATTTGATATTCTGAGAAACTATATATTGGGTTTGTAAAATTTAAAAATAATAATTGTTACAATATAATAATCTGTAGTAATATTGTGACTTTTAAATTAAAAGTTTATAGTTTTAATATATAAAGCTACGCAAATGTTAGTC
>JABUQX010135199.1:17500-27500 GCA_015478945.1 Trachelipus rathkii | reverse complement strand
TCATATAAATATATATAATATAATAATATATATATTATATATATATAATATATATAGTATATATATATATAAGTATATATATATTATATATAGGTATATATATAGTATATAATATATATAGAATATATTATATATATATATATACATGGGTTGAGTTTATCGTATCGGGCTAAATTGGGAGGGGGTTATATGGGACGTAACCTCGTTGTAGACGAGGTTTCGTGGCCCTGGGTCTCCCGAAGGGGACCCCACCCCCCTAAAAAATCGAAATGTTCGTAGAAGGCTAAAATTTGGTGAGAGGACAGAGTTGAATTTCTAGAAAGAGTTGCTATCGGAATCTGAGGAGTGGGGCGATAGGCACGGTGCTGGCTCCGGTGCGGTGCCCGAGTTAATAAACATTCATATAACAACAATTGATGTCTTTATATATGTTTATTGGGTCTGGTAGATTTACAAAAATAATGTCTTCAGAAACCATGCAAAGAAAAAATAAAAAATAAATAAATAAATAAAATTAAATAAATAAATAAATACAAATTTTAATTCATTCTTTTTGTTTATAACTTGCAAATTTACTTTTTTACATAACCCTAAAGCAGTAAATAGTAAAATCAGAGTAATAGTAAATTCAAATCTGCCCCTCCTCAGTCCTTTCATGATCTTATTAACTATTGATCTTATTGATCTATTGATCTATTGAACTATGATTTCAAGTCATATTTTTTACTAAAAATTATCACGTTTTAACATACACTAAAGCAGTAAATCCAGTAAATCATAATCAATCTCTCTGATCCTCAGGCCCATTCACGATCTATTGATCTATTGATCATTGATCTATTCGATCTATTGATCGTATTGTATCTATTGGATCTATTGATTTCAAGTCATATTTTTACTAAATTGTCACGTTTTACATACCCTAAAGCATAAATCAGTAAATCAGTAAATCAAACTGCCCTTCCCCCCCGTTCGTGATCTTTTGATCTATGATCTATTGATCTTTTGGATTCAAGTTCATATTTTTTACTACAAATTGTCATGTTTACATACCCTAAATCAATCAGTAAATCAGTAATCAAACCACCATCCAGCCACCTCTCCTACCCATCTATTGATCTATTGTCTATTGATCTATTGATTCAAGTCATATTTTACTAAAATTATCATGTTTTACATACCCTAAATCTCATGTAAATCAGTAATCAAACCGGCCATACACACTGCTTTCATCATCCATGATCTTTGATCTATTGATTTATTGATCGAATGATCTATTGGATCTATTGATTCAACGTCACATTTCCGAAGTATCATTTTGGATTTAAACATAACAAAATAACAAATTCTTTATACCCTGCATTCAACGAACACTATCATGCTAAACGTACACAAAGTTCACATTAATAAGCGCTTACTTAGCATCATCTGAAACTATGAATATAATACACAACGCCACAACCTGACACGTCTTGAACATGAATAAACTGTTTAACGTTACCAAAGTTCCACACTTAACACACCAATAAAGTAACTAACATAGATTGCAAAAACGTAACCTATCGACACTTTTCAAGCATATCTCTAAACAAACAATGTTAATTTATATTAACATGCAATATTTTAACTTAAAATTTTATCACAAAAACCATTGGTCAATTATCATACTTGATCAACGAATATAGCTAATCGTAAGTACAGTTTCCACATCAATAAAGATAACATAGCGTAACATGAACTAAGGGCAAAATAATGTACAAAGACAAACCTACACGACTTACACACGAATAAACTTTTACATTAAACAAAGTTCCACACTGTAACACCAGTAAAGTAAACTAACATTGCATAGCAAACGTAACCTATTCTTACTTGTCAAACATATCTCTAATAATTAACATTAATCTTACACTGACCACAATAACATTTAGCAAAAATGTATTATAACCTGGTCCGATTATCATACAGACCAACGAATATATGCGTAACGTAAAAAATTCTACTTATATCATACGGTAATATTTCAACAAAAATTTTATCATAACCTTACCTAAAAATCATTAATCCCCACCACAGAATAATTGCAAAGATACAAAGTTTTAGTCCAACATAATAAAATCAACAAAATTTTATCGAAACATTAACATAAAAAAGTTAAGTTCTTTGAATAAAAATCATAGAAAAGTGTAATATAGTTTACCGATTTAACAGCAGTAGAAATCAGTAAATAAGTAAATCAAATCACCATCCCCTCCCGCCCCTCCCTATTCCACCCGTCCATGACCTTTTGCATCTACTTGATCTAAGGCTATCAGATTACATCTATCGAGTATCATTACGTTAAATATAGCTACATAAATAAATAAATTATATACTAACCAACGGATATATATGCTTAACGTAACATTGTTTTCACATTTAATAAAGCTAACATAGCCTTACCAGAACTATGAATATAATGAGCAATGACAAAACCTAAACACACCTTACGCACGAATAAACTACGAATTATTAAACAATTTGCATACTTATGAAAGAGTCCAGACTAGCATAGCATATAAAAACGTAACCTATTCACACTTTTCAAGCGCTATGCTCTAACATTCAATGTTAATTTTACATAAACACTATTGATTTACGCTCGCATTTCGAGTATCATTTCGGATTAACATACAGCCACAAAGATTATGTCAGTCTTTATATATACTAACAGCGAATATATGCTAAGATAACAATGTTTTCACATTAATAAGCTAACATAGCATTAATATGAACTAAGAAAATAATGTACACGACAAACCTAACACAACCTTACCGTTCTTAATAAACTGTTACATTAACAAAGTTCCACACTCAATACCAGTAAAGTAACAAATATTGCATACAAAACGTACAGCCTATTTCATACTTTTACCAAAGCATTATCTCTAACGATATTAAAGTAATTTTACATTGGACACAGTAATATTTAACAAAAAATGTTATCATAAACCTGTCTAATTATCAGTACAGATCATCGAATCAACTGATAACATACCAAGTTTATCCAAACATAACATAAAAATAAGTTCTTTGAATAAAATACATAGTAAATTGCTATGGTTTACTGCAGTCAAAGTCAGTGAAATCAGTAAATCAGTACAATCAAACCATTAACCCCTCCCCACCCTCCCCCTCATAACCTTTGATCTCTTTGATCTATTGCATTCCATGTCATATTCTCGAGTTATGATTCCGGCCAACATAACACAAAATACAGCTTCTTGTCATATACTAACCATCGAATATATGCTGAACGTAACAAAGGTTTTACATTAATAAAAAGCTAACATAACATAACTAACTAAGAATAAATGTACAACGACAAACTAAACACACCATACTACGAATAAACTACTAAAATTAACAAACTTCCGCAGACTTAACAACAGTTTTAAGTACCTAACACTTCGGTACAAAACGTTTAACCTATCACACTTTTTCAGAGCCATATCTCTAACATATCAATGTCAATTTACATAACTCGTAATATGATAACAAAAATTATATCAGTATCCCTGGTTCTCAATCGATGCATATGCACAAACGGAATTATTGCTTAACGTACCAAATTTTACCATTACAGCTTCGTAATAGTTCAACAAAATTATCATAACCTCGTTAAATATCATAATCCCAACGAATAATTGCAAACATTAACAAAGTTTTCAACAAACATAACATAAAAATAAAATTTTATCCCTAAACATAACATAAAAATAGTTCTTTGAATAAAAATATCAGAGTAAAGACGTAATAGTTGATGAATTTTAAAGCAGTTAAATGTAAATCACGTAAATCAAACCACCCAATCCCTGCAGTCCCCTACACACCCATCAGGCCTATGATCTATTGAACTATTTATTACAAGTCATATTTCGAGTATCATTTTGGATAAACATATACATCAAAAATAAGTTCTTTATTTTACTGACCTACGAATAATGCTTTACGCCAACAACAGTTTTAGCATCAAGAAGCTAACATATCTGACCTTGAACAAGAAATATAATGGTTCAAATGCAAACCCTAACATTTACCTCGCGTATGATAAACTCCGCTAACATCCTGAAAATTCCCTACTTATCAAAGGTTTAAAGTAGCTAACGGTCATACAATAACTCAATATTTCCCATTTTCCCGGCATATCAGCAGACAGGTAACAGGACGTTATTATCTAACAAATTCCCCTTAAACAAAGTGACCAATCTATCAAAAAACATACCAAGCATCGTGAACTATGAATGACTCTTTATCTTCATCAAAATGGCACTCGTTTCGAGTATGAACATCATTGTGAACTATGATAAACGTAGACTTAGCAAAATTCTCGGGGCAAACCTCACATTACTCAACAAAAACTTAACTAAAATTTAACATAACCTAACATATCATCGTTCGAGTTAACCACAGTTAATATCTTACAAAAACTCACCATTTCTCTAACAAAATCATTGTTAATTTCCACATGTCATAGTAATATTTAACATAGCATACCTACTTTACGGAATAGAACAGTTTCCTTAACCAAGATATCATATAGCAGCACATCACCTCCGAGGAAAACCCAAAGGTCGCCCCTTCCATTGAAAGGCGTGTGAATCCTGAGAGGGGGGATCACCCAAAACCCGCCTTACACCCCTTCGGAGTATCCCCTTTCAAGGGGCGGCATCACTTGGGTTTTCTCTCGGGGAGGTTGATGTGCTGCTGTAGATACTCTTTTTAATGAAAACTGATTTATTCGTAGTAGTAGTGTTATTGTTATTATTACTCTGACAGTGTGAAATTAACATTGAATCCTTGTAGAGAAACATGATGAGTTTCTGTAAGATCATTACTGTGTTACAGCTAGACGATGATGTGTAGAAAGTGAGTCTAGGTATCAGTTTTTTGTGAGTAATGCTTAGGGTTGCCCAAGGAATTTGCTAATGTCTACGTTCATTTTCAGAGTTCAAATGATGTTATACTCGAGGCGAATGACACTTTGACGAAGATAGTGTCAATTCATTTCAAGTACTGGTATATTGATAGATTGGTCACGTTTGTTAAGGATTTTGTTAGATAATACGTCTTTACCTGTTGCGGATATGCGGGGAAAAGTGGTGAACATATCGAGTATTGTAGACCCCTGTATAGCTATTACACCTTTGAAAGTAGGGGTATTTCAGGAGTTAGCGGACCATAATTCATACGCGAGGTATGTTAGGTTCTGCATTTGACATTATCATCCATCCAATCCTTCACAATTCAAACTGTGTTTATGCTAAAACTTTGTAACGTAGCATATATTCGGTAGGTCAGTATATAAAGAATTATTTTTATGTTTTATGGTTATCCAAATGATACTCGAAAAC
Source organism: Trachelipus rathkii (assembly GCA_015478945.1). Classification (NCBI taxonomy): domain Eukaryota; kingdom Metazoa; phylum Arthropoda; class Malacostraca; order Isopoda; family Trachelipodidae; genus Trachelipus; species Trachelipus rathkii. Next base: position 22,107 of record JABUQX010135199.1, on the reverse strand, counting down.
ATGACTTGAATCAATCCGTTCAATAGATCATTAGGCTGATAAGTGGGCTTAGGGGACTGGCAGGGATGGTGGTTTGATTTTCCTGATTACTAATTTACTTGCTTTTTAGGGTCAATAAACATTTACACTTTACTCTGATTTTTATTCAAAGAACTTATTTTTTATGTTATGTCAGGAGTAAAATTTTGTATATTTTTAAATTATGTTTGGTCTAACATTTGTATTTTGCCAATTGTCGTTGGGATTATGATATTTTAGGACGAGGTTGTGTATGAAATTTTTGTAAATATACGAAGTTGATGTTTAAAAAAATTTGGACGTTAGCAAATATATCGTTCGTCAGTATGATTGAGTTAGAACAGGGTATGCTAAAATTTTTTTTAAAATTACGATGTTAATGTAAAAATTAACATTGTCATGTGGAGATATGCTTTGAAAAAAGTGTAAATAGGTTAGGTTTTGATACCAAAGTGTTAGGTACTTTACTGTTGTTAAGTGCGGAAGTTTGTTAATTTTAGGTAGTTTATTCGTAACGTCATGGTATGTCTAGGTTTTGCCCGTTGTCATTATATCTTAGTTCAGGTTATGTTATGGTAGCTTTATTAATGTAAAACTTTGTTACCGTAGCATATATTCGGATGGTTAGTATATAAAGAATTATTTTTGTGATGTTTAGCCGGAAATGATACGCTCGAAATCTGCATGAATCAGATAGATCAATAGATCAAAAGTCATTGGGGAGGGTGGGGAGGCGTTAATGGTTTGAATTTTACTGCTTCTAATTCAAGTAAACTATTACAACTTACTATTTTTATCAAAGAACTTATTTTTATGTTTTGTTTGAAATTAAAATTTGTTTTCTACAGTTAATTCGATGGTCAGTATGATAATTGGACAAGTTTATGATAAATTTTTGTTTAAATATTACTGTTGTCACATTAAAATTAACTTTAATATGTTAGAATATGCTTGGAAAAAGTATGATAGGTTACGTTTTGTATGCAATATTAGTTACTTTTACTTTACTGTTGGAACTTTGTTAATGTTAACAGGTTTATTAGAACGTAAGTTGTGTTAGGTTTGTCGTTGTACATTATTTTCTTAGTTCATATAGATGCCTATGTTAGCTTTATTAATGTTGAAAGACATCTGTTATCTAGCATTATGTCGTGGTTAGTTTTACAAGAACTCCATTTTTGTGCTATGTTTATCCGAAATGATACTCGAATGCGACGTAAATCAAATAAGCCTTTAATGTAAATTAACAAATTGATACATGTCCAAGAGATGCTTGAAAAAGTAGTGGATAGGTTAACGTTTCTTACAGCTGATCTAAGGATCATACATGTTGTTAAGTATGGAACTTTGTTAATGTCTAGTGTTTATTCGTGGTAGTGTGTTGGTTTTGTCATTTGCTCATTATATTAAGTTCTCGTAATCTATGTAGCTTATTAATGTGAAAACAATGTTACGTTGGCTTTCATATATTCGTTGGTTAGTAATATAAAGAACTTATTTTGTTACTATGTTTAGCCGAAATGATACTCGATATGTGAACTGGAAATCATTAATCAATAGATCAAAAGGTCATGATGGGAGGGATATGGGAGGGGGGCGGGGAGGGACGGGTGGTTTTGATTAACTGATTTACTGGCTTTTTAAATTCGGTAAACTATTACACTTTACTATGATATTTTTATTCAAAGAACTTATTTTTGTCATGCTATATTTGATAAAACTTTGTTAATTTTATGGTTATGTTTGGATAAAAGCTGTTGTTATCGTTTGGCAAATTTTTTGATTGTGGGATCTATGATATTTAGGTAAGGTATGATAAATTTTTTGTTAAATATATTTTGATAATGTAGAAAACATTGTTACGTTAGCATATTATTCGTTGGTTATGATAGTCGGACAAGGTTATGATACATTTTGCTAAATGTTACTTTGTCTTTGTAAGATTAACGTTAATATGGTTAGAGATATGCTTGGAAAAAGTAAGAATAGGTTACGTTTTGCATGCCAATGTTAGTTACTTTACTTGGTGTTAAGTGTGGAACTGTTAATGTTACAGTTATTCGTGTGTAGTTGTGTTAGGTTTGCTTTATGTATTATTTTCTATAGTTCATGTTACCTATGTTAGTTTTATTGATATTGGAAACTTTATTACGTTTAGAGTATATTCGATTGATCAGTATGATAATTGACCAATGTTGTATAATTTTAGTTAAATATTGCCATGTTAAAATAAAATTAACATTTATGTTAGAGATATGCTTGACAAAGTGTGAATAGGTTACGTGCTTTGTGGCTATGTAAGTACTTTACTGTGTTGTTAAGTGTGGACACTTTGTTTAACTGTTAACATGTTTATTCATGTTCAAGGCGTGTCAGGTTTGTCGTTGTGTATTATATTCATCGTTCAGATGATGCTAAGTAAGCGTATTAATGTGGAAACTTTTGTTACGTTAGCATATATTCGTTGATCAGTGTATAGAAGAATTTGTTTTTATGTTATGTTTATCCAAAATGATACTGAAATGTTACGTTGAATCAATAGATCAATAGGATCAATAGATCAATAGATCAATAGATCATGGATTGATGGGGAGGGTGGGGTGGATGGTTTGATTTACCAGTTTTACTGATCTTAGTGGTATTGTAAACATGATAATTTTAGTAAAATATGACCTGAATCAAAAAGATCAATAGATCAATAATCAACATAGCATCATAGGTTGGACAGGAGCACGAGGGTGACTGGTGGTGGTTGATTTACTGATTTACTGATTTAGGTATGTAAAGAACATGATAATTTTAGTAAAAAAAAAAAAAAAAAAAATATCTGATATCAATAGATCAATAGACACGAAAGGGGTGGGGAGGGCAGTTTTGATTTACTGATTTAACTGATTTACTGCTTTTAGGGCATGTAAAACGGACAATTTAGTAAAAAAATATGGACTTTGAATTCAATATCAATAGTCATGAAGGGCTGAGGAGGCAGATTGATTTACTGATTTACTATTTTACTGCTTTAAGGGGAATGTAAAACGTGACAATTTTAGTAAAAAATATGACTTGAATCAATAGATCAATAGATCAATAGATCAATAGATCATGGAAGGGCTGAGGAGGGCAGTTTGATTTACTGATTTACTGATTTACTGCTTTAGGGTATGTAAAAACGTAAATTTGTAAGTTATAAACAAAAAGAATAAGAAATTTTATTTATTTATTTATTTTTAATTTTTTTCTTGATGGTTTAAATCATATTTCAAATCTACAGTACCCAATAACATATATAAAGACACCAACATTGTTGTTATACGAATGTTTATTAATTCGGCACCGCACCGGAGCCAGCACCGGTGACTATGCCAACTCCTCAGATTCCGATGCTAACTCTTTCTAGAAATTACACTCTGAATCCTCTCACCAAATTTCAGCCTTCTACGAACATTTCGAGATTACGTCATCAGGGTCGAATAGGAACCTTTAGGCCTAATCTTCGCTTGCTCGGATGCCCCCTCAAAAGGGCGTAAGCGCAATATTTTGCGTTCGCTCTCGGGGGGAGCCACCCCCTATATACATTCTAGAGACGCGAAATTTCGCGTGTAACGAGCTTAACACATACAAAGAACATATATCAAGTTTCAGACCGATAACTCTTATACTTTTTGAGAAAAAAGTGTAAGATGTCAATCCGGAAAAATACTACTTATATATGCGTGCATGTGTGTGTGTGTCTTGCAAATATTATTTTTTTTATTTACTTTTATTTATTTTAATTTAATTAAGCTTATTGAAATTTCTTTAATTTCATCCAGAATTTTTAGGTAATTGAATGAAATTCGTGTTTGCTCTATCTATATCAGTGGCTCCCAACCTTTTATGGCAATGGCCCACCTAATTAACATCTCTAAAATGCTGATGCTCCCCCCCCCCCATCCTGTGACATATATTTCTTTTTATTCAGAAAATGAACTATTCACGTGGGGGAAGCCGTAAAGGACATTAACTTGGTCTTTACAAGCTACACGGCCAGCCATGAAAGAGAAAAATAAATGAAAGAAAGGACAGTTTAAGAATTGAGGACTAAATCACTAAGAAATTCTTTAAAAAAAAATAATGAATAAAGTTTCAAAATATGAAATAAAAACTGAAATGCATAAATATGAAATATTTCTAATGGAAGCTTCTTCTGTAATACTTTGATCATTTTAATTATTGCAATAAGATAAAGGCACCTAACAAATTCTCACTAACTGTTAGGGAGATCCTTAATTATGCTTGATGCTTGCTGCAGAGAGATTTTATATTAGGCACCAATTTAGTCAGGTTCAATCTTGTCTCCTCGTTTAGTGTTATCCAGTCTATTTCTTTTATCCAGTAGAAAATCATTTACAGCAATAATGTCACATTCAGCTAAATACTTACGTTCTGATTAAGATATTGGTATGATATGACAACCAAATAAATTGGGAGGGATTTATAAAAAAATGCAAAATATTCACTGCTAATAACATATTCTCGAATTGCCCCCCTTAAAAAGCAAATTGCTCCCCAGTGGGGTGTTGGGTCCATGTTGGGAACCACCGATCTAT
>JABUQX010135199.1:0-10000 GCA_015478945.1 Trachelipus rathkii | reverse complement strand
CATTAGCAAAGTTCCACACTTAAAAACAGTAAAGTAACTAACATAGCATATAAAGACGTAACCTATTCACACTTACAAACATTTATTATAACCTTGTCTAATTATCATCCTGATCAACGAAAATATGCTAACGTAACAAAGTTTTCACATTAATAAGGCTTACAGATCATCACCTGAACTAAGAATATATTGCACAACGACAAACCTAACACACCTTAAGCAAGAATAAACTGTTACCATTAACAAAGTTCCATACTTAACAACAGTAGAGTAATTAACATAGCATACAAAAACGTAACCTATTCACACTTTGTCAAGCATATCTCTAACATATCAATGTTAATTTACATTAACATGGTAATATTTGACAAAAAATTATTATAACCTTGTCTAATTATCATACAGATCAACGAATATATGCTAACGGAACAAAGTTTTCACATTAATAAAGCTTACATAGAATTACCTGAACTAAGAATATAATGTACAACGACAAACCTATCACACCTTACGCACGAATAAACTACTAACATTAACAAAGCTTCATACTTAACAACAGAAAGTAACTAACACAGCGTACAAAACGTAACCTATTCACACTTTTTCAAGCATATCTCTAACATATCAATGCTAATTTTACATTAACATGGTAATATTCAACAAATATTTATAATAACCCTGTCTAATTATCATACAGACCAACGAATATATGCTAACGTAACAAAGTTTTTTACATTAACATAGAAATATTTAACAAAAATTCATCATAACCTTACCTAACTATCATAATCTCCAATGAATAATTGCAAACATAACAAAGTTTTATCCAAACATAACATATAAATAACAAAGTTTTATCCAAACATAACATAAAAATAAGTTCTTTGAATAAAATGTCATAGTAAAGTGAATTAGTTTACTGATTTAAAGCAGTAAATCAATAAATCAGTGAATCAAACCACCCGTCCATCCACTCCCCTCCCCACCCACCCTTCCATGATCTATTGATTTATTGATCTATTGTTTCAAGTCACATTTCGAGTATCATTCTGGATAAACATAACATAAAAATAAGTTCTTTATATACTGACCAACGAATATATGCTAACGTAACAAAGTTTTAACATCAATAAAGCTAACATATCATAACCTGAACTAAGAATATAATGTACAAAGACAAACCTAAGATACCTTTTGCACGAATAAACAGCCTACATTAACAAAGATTCATACTTAACAGCAGAAAAGTAACTAACATTGCATACAAAACGTAACCTATTCACACTTTTTGAAACATATCTGTAACATATCATTGTTATTTTTACCTTAACATGGTAATATTTAACAAAAATTTATCATAACCTTACCTAATTATCATATAGACCAACGAACATATGCTAAGAATATAATGTACAATGACAAACCTACCATACCTCACGTATGAATAATCTGCTAACATTCACAAAGTTTCCTACTTATCAAAGGTAAAGTAGCTAACAGGACATACAAAACTCAATGTAACCCCACTTTTCCAACACATCAGCAACAGCTAAAGCAGTATTATCTAACAAAATCCCTTAACAAGGTGACCAATCTATCAAAGATACCAGCATCTTGAACTATGAATTGATACTACCTTCATCAAAGTGTCACTCATATCAAATATAACATCATTTTGAACTTCGAATAAACGTAGACACAAGAAAAATTCTCGGGCAAACCTAACATTACCCAGCAAAAACTTAACCTAAGCCCACGTTTCTAATACATCATCACCAGTTAACACAGTAATATCTTACGAAACTTATCATTTCTCTATCAAATCAGTGTTAATTTCACATTGTCATAGTAATATTTAACAAAACGTAACAGAAATTAAATATAGCCTAACATATCTAACACTTACAATGGGCGAAAACCTACAATAGATACTAACATTTGGAACTACGAATAAGATATTAACATTTGGACCTATGAATTGAATAAGTTCTCAACCTACCCTTCATTACACAGCAAAACTCAACCTATCCCTGCTTTTCAAACATATCATCATCAGCTAAAGCAGTATTATCTAGCAAAATTCCTTAACAAAGTGTCCAAACTATCAAAGATACCAGCATCTTGAACTATAAATTGATACTACATTCATCAAAGTGTCTTGCATATCAAATATAACATCATTTTGAACTATGAATAAACGTGGACATTAGCAAAATTCTCTGTCAAACATCATAAAATAACCTATCAATCATACAGATCAACGAATAAACGCTAACATAATATTTCCTAAACTAAAAACATATAGTACCATAACATACCTGACATACATTAAGCGTGAATAAACTGTTGACATTAACAAAGTATAACAATCTCAAGCTTTATAGACAAGCTGGTAGGTTTGGCACAGCGCATCATACAGAGGTGATTTGGCCGCACTTTAAGCCTTCAATAATTATTATTATTATTATTATTATTATTATTATTATTATTATTATTATTATTATTATTATTATTATTATTATTATTATTATTATTATTATTATTATTATTATTATTATTATTATTAGTAGTAGTAGTAGTAGTAGTAGTAGTAGTAGTAGTAGTAGTAGTAGTAGTAGTAGTAGTATTTAATAATCATAACAAAGTTTTAATAACCGTAAAGCTAACATAATATCACTTAAACTAAGAAAATAACATACCTTACATACGAATAAACAGTCAACATTAATAAAGTGCACAGATTAATATTAGTAAAGTAACTACCACTGCATCACAGAGCGTAACCTACTCCCTTACACCCCTACAAAGAAACTATCATACTTACCAAGGTTTGATGCTATATGACACAGATGTTCAGTTAGGCTTACACTGTAGGCTTATCATAAGGGATACTTTCATGTTTATACAAAAGCTTTCACGAATGACATCACTCATCAACATAATCTCAATCTTTACTATACATAACCGAACAATTTTCAGCGACGAGCCCCACTATTTGGAGATCACCCCCAGAGAGATGCATGAAGACCCATCTCGGGGTACCCCGAAGGTGGGTGTAAGCGGTAAGTTGTAATAAGCTGTAATAAAATGTTAGGTTTGCCCGAGAATTTTGCTGTTGTCTACGTTTATTCATAGTTCAAAATGATGTTATGTTTGATATGAGTGACACTTTGATGAAGGTAGTTTCAATTCATAGTTCAAAGATGCTGTATCTCTTGATAGATATTTCACTGTTAGGGATTTTGACAGATATACTGCTATCTGTTGCGTATGTTGGAAAAGTGGAGTTATTGAAGTTTTGTATGTCCCACTGTTAGCTACTTTACCTTTGATAGGTAGGGGCTGTATTAGTGTTAGCAGGTATCATACGTGAGATGAAGCAGGTTTGTCGTTGTACGATATGTGCAACTCTTATTCGACAGTCACCATATGATGGTAGAGTAAGGTTATGATAAATTTTGTTAAATATTACTATATTGGTAAAAAAAGCTGTGTTAATATTTAGTATGTTTCAAAAAAGTGATAGGCTACGTTGGCTATGCCCAATATTTGAATTGCAACCGGTATTAAGTATGGGCATCTTTGCTAATATTAACTGTTTATTCGTGTTTAAGTTCTGTTAGGTTTGTCTTTGTACATTATTCTCTTAGTTATGACATGTTGCTTTATTGATGTTAAAAACTTTGTTACGTTAACATATATTCGTTGGTCATATATAAGAACTTTATTTTATATATATTTATCAGGTGATATTCAGGCCCCGGCTTGAATCCAATAGATCATGGAAGTGTGTGGGTGTGGAGAGGTGGAGGTGGTAAGTTTGTTCGCTGTTTATTGTTTACTGCTAAATCAGTAAACTGTACACTTTTACTTTGATATTCAGGAAACTTATTTCCTGTTATGACTGGATAAAGCTTTTTGTTATGTTTACAGTATTCGTTGGACATTGATGGTTAGGCAAAAGGTGCTCGATAATTTTGTTATATAACTGCTATGTTGAATGTAAAACATTTACGATTAACATATATTCTGGGCCAGTGTGATAATTATACAGGGTTATAATAAATTTTTGTTAGAATATTACCATGTTGTGTAAAAACCAGCACATTGATATGTTAGAAGATATAACTAGTGAGCTATCTTATTTTTGGCCCACCTGTGAACCACTTTACTGTTGATGAGAGTATGAAACTTTACGTTATGTTAGTAATTGAATTCGTGCGTAAAGGTGTGACTGGAGTTTGTCGTTATTGTCTGTGCTTAATTCGGAGTATACTATGTAAGCTTTATTATTTCAATGGCTTTGTTGCTGATCGTTGATCAATATACAATTTTACACACAGGTGTGATAGAGCCGCACGTTGAAATATTACCGTGTTAATGGCAAAACTAACATTCCTATGTTGAAGCTATGCTGACAAAGGAGTGTGGTGAGACAACGTTTTTGGCTATGCTATGATGGCTGCTTACTGTTGTTGAAGTGCTGGGCTTTGTTAATTATAGCCAGTTTATTCTTGCTCAGAATAAATGTTGGGTTTGTCGTTATACATTATTTTCTTATTCAGATGATACTATGTAAGCTTTATTAATGTGAAAACTGTTAGCGTATATTCATTGATCAGTATAATAATTAGACAATGTTTAGGATAAATTTTGTTAAATATTACCATGTTAATGTAAAATTAATATTGATATGTTAGAGATATGCTTGACAAAGTGTGAATAGGTTACGTTTTGCATGCTATGTTAGTTACTTTACTGTTGTTAAGTGTGGAACTTTGTTAATGTTAACAGTTTATTCGTGCATAAGGTGTGTTAGGTTTGTCGTTGTACATTATATTCTTAGTTCGGGTGATGCTATGTTAGCTTTATTAATGAGAAAACTTTATTACGTTTATATATATTAAGATTTGATCCAGTGAATAAAGAACGATTTTTATGTTATGTTTATCCGAAATGATACTCGAAATGTGATATGAAACAATAGATCATAAGGAAGGCGGACAGTGGGGAAGGAGGGTGGGATGGGTGGTTTGATTTTCTGATTTACTGCTTTAGGGTATGTAAAAGTACAAATTTTTTAAGTTATAAACATGAAAAGAATAAAAAATTTAGTAAAAACAAAAATGATTTAAACAAATAAAACAAAAATAAATAAAAGTTTTGTGTTATGTTATACAAAATATGACTTGAATCAATAGATCAATAGATCAATAGATCAATAGATCATAGATGGGGTGGGGTGGGTGGTTTGATTTACTGATTTACTGATTTACTGCTTTAGGGTATGTAAAAGTACAAGTTTTTTACGTTATAAACATAAAAAGAATAAAAGTTTTGTGTTATGTTATACAAAATAGGACTTGAATCAATAGATCAATAGATCACAGATGGGCAGGAGTGTGCTGGGGAGGGTGGTTTGAATTAGATTTACTGCTTTATGGTATGTAAAACATAAAATTTTTGGTAAAAAATATGACATGAATCAATAGATCAATAGATCAATAGATCACAGATGGGCAGGAGGGTGCTGGGGAGGGTGGTTTGATTTACTGATTTACTGATTTATTGATTTAGGGTGTGTAAAAAATATATATTTTTTAAACAAAAAAAATAAAAATAAATAAAAGTTTTATGTTATGTTATACAAAATATGACTTGAATCAATAGATCAATAGATCACAGATGGGCAGGAGGGTGCTGGGGAGGGTGGTTTGATTTACTGATTTACTGTTTTAGGGTATGTATACATGGCAATTTTAGTAAAAAATATGTCTGGAATTAGTAGATCAATCAATAGATCAATAGATCATGGATGGACAGTAGGGTGGCGGGATGGTGGTTTGATTTACTGATTTACTGCTTTAGAATGTGTAAAAACGCAAATTTTTTACGTTATAAACATGAAAAGCATAAATATTTTACTAAAAATTATATTTTTTAAACAAAATAAATCAAAAAATAAATAAAAGATAATAAAAATTTGAAAATAAATTACAAAATTTAAATTGAAAACAAAAATTAAACACAAAGAATAAATGTAAAATGAAACTTATAAAATAAAAATAGCAAACAATATATTTTAGTTGACGTTTATAAAAAGAAAACGAGATTTCATTAAAATACAAATATTTACTAGCTCGGCACCACACCGGAGCCAGGATCGGTGCCGGATCCAAATCCGAATCCGGATCCGAATCGTACTTACTCATTCCTTCTTTATACCATCTCTAAATTTCAGCCTTCTACAAGCATTTCTTTTTTAGGGGGCAACACCCCCTCCAGGGGGCCCACGGACACGTAACCTCGTGTGTGCATGCTCGCGTGCGTAAAAATCGATTCCCTACGGGAATCGATTTCGACTCAAAATCGATACCCTGCGGGTATCGATTTTTCGACGCAGTGTGTCGGAGTCGGAGCCGGAGCGGCATCAACACGCAAAACGAAGGAAAAAAATAAAATAAATAAATAAAAAAATAAATAAATAAATAAATAAATAAATAAATAATAATAATAATAATAATAATAATAATAATAATAATAATAATAATAATAATAATAATAATAATAATAATAATAATAATAATAATAATAATAATAATAATAATAATAATAATAATAATAATAATATAATAATAATAATAATAATAATAATAATAATAATAATAATAATAATAATAATAATAATAATAATAATAAAAACTCAATATCAGCATTTATTTTAATGTAAGATTTTGATGCTTTTTCAAGCCTCCTGAATGAATTTCTTTCAACAGAAGAGATTTTCTTTAGTATTATTCTTGAATAAAATAAAACAATTGATTTAAGTACAGTACCAAGCTTTCGTCCGTACACTTCGGACATTTTCAAGGAATAAATTTTATTTTAATATTTTAACAATTTTGATAAAATAAATGTAGTGTAAACTATTAACAAAAATAAATAAATAAAATTAATAAATTTAAAAGTTAAAGAAGTTAACTTACATTGACTTTTGTCATTTAAAGATGTTTAAAAAATTGGACATTTCGTTATATTTAATGTTAATCACTGGTTTATGTTTCCTTAAGAGCAACGACTCCCCTAGGCGCAATTCATAAAAATCATTTTCTTGTTATGATGGAGAAGCTTTCTTTTATGCTGTTATCGGGATTTTTGTGGTGTTCTTCTTTAAAATGTTGAAATATTTTGCTCGGCTTATACTTATGTTGCGACATTCTCATGTTGAGGGTATTCGTTGTGTATCCGATATAAGCGGCGTTACATCCACTTTCAGAACATTGAAATCGGTACATGACATTACTACTCTCACCATCCGAAAGCGCCATCACAAGTAGAGAAGCACAAGCTCAGTTTCAATGTCTTATAGTACGATCTTAATACAGGGTTCTTAAAGTACCATGGATTTTATATATTTTTAAAATTAATTTTAATTTGTTCTCTTCCTCTTTTTTCTGACTGATATTTTCAGTTTTATAATATACTATATTAATATACTATAATATAATATACTATATCGGATACACAACGAATACCCTCAACATGAGAATGTCGCAACATAAGTATAAGCCGAGCAAAATATTTCAACATTTTAAAGAAGAACACCACAAAAATCCCGATAACAGCATAAAAGTGTTAGGTTGTCGTTGTACATTATTTTCTTAGTTCATATGATGCTATATTAGCTATATTAATAGCAAAGCCTTGTTATGTTAGCATATTCGATGGTTAGTATATAAAGAACTCATTTTGTGCTATGTTTATCCGAAATGATACTCTAAATGCTACGTAAATCAGTTGTTAATGTAAAATTAACATTGATATGTTAGAGATATGCTTGAAAAAGTGTGAATAGGTTACGTTTTGTATGCTGTGCTAGGTACTTTACTGCTATTAAGTATGGAACTTGTTAATGTAAGTTCTTTATTCAGCGCAAGGTGTGTTAGATTTTGTTATTGTATTATATTCTTAGTTCTGGTGCAATGCTATGTTAGCTTTATTAATGTGAAAACAATGTTACGTTAGCATATATTCGTTGGTTGGTATATAAAGAACTTATTTTTGTACTATGTTATTGTTGTTGTTGTTGTTGTTGTTGTTGTCTAACGAGAATATATACCCTTTTGAACTGATATGGTTCGTTCGTGCGTTGTATTCTTGTTTACTTTCTTCTGATTGGTTGAAAGAAAGAATCTCATTACCTATAAGGGTTGTTTACGCACACGATTTCCGTCAGTAGGACATTTTTTCGCTGTACTGGTACGATGACATCTCCCCACATCTCTACACCTGTTGTTGATATCTTCACAAGGAGCTTCGTTATTCCCAATGATGTGTCATTTATATTTAATCGTCAACCGGATGGATACCGATACATTGCTTGTATTCCTGCCAAAGGTTCAAATAATAGACCTTTATTCGTTTGTGCTGGTAGATTCATCAAGATTATCGATATCGCAGCTGCATGGCTAGAGGATAAGTGTGTGTTATCCGATGGATCGATGGGTAGTGAAATATCTATCAGAGGTGACCGTGTGAGAGGTGATAATAGAATAGACGTTGCGTTCTCATCATGTGACGGTATTAAAACCATTGATGTGCGCAACTATTGGAAACCCATCGATTGTGTGACCTTCATGCGTACGTGTATAGGTTTCACAGTTCGAACATCTGAAAATATTACAGCATTGTTTAAAATAAAAAACGAATTAACATCGCATCTTAACGATGTTGACATACTTGAGGACTTAATACATATAGCACATGGTGTAATCTATGATATTTACACCGAAACATATGGTTTCCCGTATAATACAGTATACAGGAGTGCGTTAATAACTATCAGTTTGGATAAGTTTACTTCTCTCTTGTATGAGAAAATGAGTGCTGTTGAATCGTCATACGCCAAAAAAATGGTTTAGTGTTGCTGAAGGCATTTATACTTACATTCTTTCAAAGGATGTTGAATCTTTAGAGAGATATATAGAACGTACCCAACTTGAATCCTATGTTCGCTGATCAGATGAATTAATATATTTAAAATAAACTTATATTTTTATGTATTTATATGTTTTAATGTATTTATATAACGCTTTTTCAATGAAAATTATATGTTATAAAATACGAAAACTTGTTTTACTTCCATCGTATGTTCGATTTATTGACTACATTGATGATGATGGCTGTTTATTCGTCTGGTTGTTGTGTGTGTGTGTGTGTGTGTGTGTGTGTGTGTGTGTGTGTGTGTGTGTGTGTGTGTGTGTGTGTGTGTGTGTGTGTGTGATGTTCATAGGTTTACAGAAGGTAAAACTTACTTTGTTTGTCTTTACCTTAGGTATTATGCTGGTTAGGTACGGTTATGCTAAATTTTTTGTAAAATATTACTATGTTGGAGATATGTTTGATAAAGTATGAATGGATTATGTTTTTGTGAGTCTTGTTAGTTACTTTTACTGTTGATAAGTCTGGACCTTTGTTAATGTTAGCAGTTTATTCTTGCTTAAGATGTGTCAGATTTGTCAATGTATATTATATTCTTAGTTCTGGTAATGTTATGTTGACTTTATTAATGTGAAAACTTTGTTACGTTAGCATACTTTTGTCTGTCTGTATGATAATTAGACAACGTTATGGTTTTTTGTGAGTCTTGTTAGTTACTTTTACTGTTGATAAGTTTGGATCGTTGTTAATGTTAGCAGTTTATTCTTGCTTAAGATATTGTGTCAGGTTTATCGTTGTATATTATATTCTGGGTTCTGGTAATGTTATGTTGACTTTATTAATATGAAAACTTTTGTGACGCATACTTTCGCAGGTCTGTATGATAATTACACAAGGTTATAGTAAATTTTTGTTAAATATTACCATGTTAATGTAAAATTAACATTGTTATGTTAGAGACATGCTTGACAAAGTGTGAATAAGTTACGTTTTTTGGATGTTATGTTAGTTACTTTACTGTTGTTAAGTGTGAAACTTTGTTAACGTTAACCATTTATTC
>JABUQX010135198.1:0-22803 GCA_015478945.1 Trachelipus rathkii | reverse complement strand
CTCTCGTAAAAGAGAATAGGTTTTCATATATAATTATATTTATATATATATTATTTTTTTAATTATTATATATATATATATATTATTTATATATTATTTATATATTATATATATATTTAATATTTATATTAGTTTATATATCTTTATTTTCATATAATATCAACTTATATTATGTTATATTACTATTATATTCTAATTTCGTATTATCTATATATTTAATATTTATATTTTATTATTTTAATTTTTTTTTTATTATAGATTATATATAATATTTATAATATATTCTATATATATATTTTATTATAATATTATATATTTAATTATTAATACTATATTATATTTAATTGCAGTTGTATTTTTCACTTCCCATTATTTACATCACAAGCATTATTAGGGATGTTTAGCATGCTTTCTTTTTGAGATCTTCTATATTTATTGTGCAACAAGGCCAAAACAAAAGAAAATAATACTTTTAGTTGTTTACCAACTAAACACATATTGTTTAAACCACCTCCTATTTTTATAATTATTATATATTATATCATATTAAATAATATATTATTTAACTATTATTATTATATATTATATAATGTATTTATAATATATTTTTATTAGTAATTTTTATTTATATTTATATATAATATTTATATAATTTTATATTATATTTTAATATATGATCTATATATATATATTATAATATATATTATATATATATATAAAATTATATTTATTATTATATATATATATATATATATATCTTATATATATATATTTCATTACCTCGTTCAAGATTGGGTTGAGCTGCGTGCGTACACGAGAATAGAAATGTAGAGAAATGACGCAAGTCGTAGAAGCACCCCTTTCTTTTGACCTTACATGAACTCGTTCAGATAACTCTACCTAGCGTTTCACGAGATGCGAGACCTGACTGTGATTCTATCATGTGGTTTCTCCCTGGGGCCAACCATTCCCTCACAAACACGCCTCATCTTAGACTTTTTCTCGCCTTGTCAACTCCATTCTCCTTTCAGAGCATTCTTTACTGACTCAATCCACAATTTTTTCGGCCTCCACCGGTGATTTTCACACATTACCTGTTTCCGTACACAGATCATCACCTTCATAACAAACCATCTCAATAATCGTTATTCTCCTCATTTACGATTTTCTTCACCCCTTGCAAAGCTGTTATTTCCACAATTTTATTTTTTCTCAACTCAACACGCTAGATTGTCCATCTGGCATTTTATGTATTATATCTTTTTCAGCCATACTTGCATACATAATGAGGTAGCAAAACCCCTCATGCACTTGCTCACAACTTTAGTCCCTTTATCCATAAGGTTGAATTGACCAGCCATCTTTCTCTCCATCTTACTAACACTCATCAGCGTTCCCTTTTCATCCACATTATATCCTAAATTGAGCTTGTTCTGTTGCTCACCATGTAACATAACTATCAACCGCGGCTCCTCATCACTACATAACATTTCTCTATTACAATTTACTTTACCTCTTTATACACCCTGTCAAGAACCCCTCTTCTCTCTAAATCTCTTCGAGTTACCCACCAAAACAATCATTTATATAAGCAAATTTTTCTTGGTTTGACAATCCTTTATGTATGTCTCTAATTACTTTCATTACCCTCCATATACAACTGAGTAACCAAGGAGCATACACATTCTTCCTCCACTCGGCTATTAATTAACCAATTACTTTCAACTCCATTTATTCTTACACGTTCCTTCGTATACTACCTTTTGATCCTTTCGACCTCGCACCAAACATATATCTCCTGCCATGAGCTTCCCTGTTAATTCATCACTGTGTAATCCATATCCGACTACATGTTTATTACTTCTTCCTCTCTTTTCTCATCATTTGTTTCATGTAAAGATATTAGACAATCCTTCCAATCTAAATGCCCTTGTTCTCACCATCGTTCTCAGTCTTAGCAAAAAGCATCAAAAGCTAACAAGCAAAGAAAAACCGACTACCGACTCGGTGGCGTTTTTCACCCAAAATACCAGATTATCTTCCTCACACTCATAAAACTATTCAGACCCGGCCTAAGTTCTACAGTTCTTATCCCACCCTTATTGGGTCTATTCTGCCTCCTCAATCATCGGGCATGATATTCCTACATAAAGTTTGTTCTATCGGCAACATTCCAAATCACCCAATTCAACAATCTCGCCTCCTTCTTTCATATTTGCCAGTAATTCCTAACTTGCCGGAGATTACCATTCTTCAATTTCTTACTCTACCTATTACCTTCTATTTACCTTATCCCCTAAGATATCTATTTCTCTTGCAATCACCGCCACATTCCTTATCACTTCTTTATTATTTCCATCGTTATGAAGATTTTAGAATTGTTCGCTCACACCCCCTGCCCCCCTCCCATCATTTCATCAGTTATGAGTACCATCCTATTATTATGCTATGAGATTCCATTTTCTCTTCTTAACCTATCACGCTACCTCACGAAGAGCTTCTTCCTTGTATCTCAATTCTCCTCTTCAATGTTCATTTTCCTCCTGTTTCGCTACATTGGCAACTTTTGTTTTTTCCCTTTTCCTCCTTATCTTAATTCCAAAACCTTCTTGGAACCTCATATGGATTTTAGTATTATTCACCAAGCTTTTTTAACATTAAGCTCTCATTCTTCATTCACCACTCCCTGTTAACATTCTTACTCATATTATAGTAGCCACATATTCCGTGCGCTCGTGAACAACGCTTCCTCGTTAGTTAGATTGTTGTCGTTGTTATCTTTTTCACATTCACCCCGCATGTTTGAAGGTATCGTAAGATACATCATCAAAATAAATGCGTTCATTATTCTCACTCGAAGCTTCCACTTCTTCCTTATCTTCTCTCATCAAAATCCTAGCGTATTTACATAAGTAATAGTGAACGTATCCTTGAGTACTAATTCACTGAGTTTACGATTCAAATTCACATCTCCTTTTGCCTTCAAATCAATATTACTTTTATCCTGCATCTCTACCTACCGACCAACTCTATGTTTACCTTATGAATCTGTTGTGTGAGAAAGTCTTCTTCAACACAGTACTCCTTGTGGCGCAGATTCATCCTCAACTCCATTTCATGTTCTCCGCCAATCAAGAACTTCTCACCATCCCTGTTTTGATCATATACCACCATTTAGGTCATTCCAAACTAATCTCTGAATTCCTATCGCACTATCCCTAACACAGCTAGAGATTAGCACAGAAGTCGCACTTCCTTACTACCCTAGCTGGCATATACTCACACCACAATTAAATAAATTTATATGATTTAGTTTCACACAAAAATCTCACCATGGCTGCTTGCACAATGACTATAGAATCGCACTCTTCTCTCACCCCTCTATTCCTTCGACTCCAGCACACACAATTTACCTACACACTATCTACCTGCTTTCCTTTATTCATTTGTTTCATAACGGAGCAAAAGAATTACCCTCTGCTACATGATCCATGACCTTTTCCTCTTCCTTCCATATTTGTTCTGCTGAATTCCACACCTATTCATAGCTGTTCACGAAAGATAGAGGAAAGCCTCGGCGATCATGCTCTTTTGAGGCGTGCATCAGGCATTCCTGCAGAGAGTAGTGGTAGTGGGTAGCCACCCAATAGCAATGGACCTTTGATGCTTTCTACGACCGCAGCACACACGGCTCGGATGGCTTTCTCCCCCAAGCGGATATTGGTATTGTCTGTTTTATATGTGGGTCTGTAAAAGAGGGTGGATGTGGTGTGATGCAAAGCAAGGCGAACATTGGCCGGATGTCATGGGCTATACCTCAAATCCAAAACGCAAGGAGGCACTCCCATCGCTTCGAGTGCGCTTCTTATCTGTCCATTTATTCTCCTCTACGAAGCAGCCAACTCGCATGAGTATTTTGCATCCTGCTGAATGCCAGACAGGGATGAATATAATAATATATATTATATTATAATATAATTATGTATATCTATTAATATATTAAGTATATTTATTATCTATTATTATATATATAATATATTTATTATATAATATATATATATATCATTCACATAGGAACAATCAAGGAAGATAAGGAAGGTAAAGAATTACAACCACCGCATGTTGCGATTGAGATGATATGTTCGACGCTTTACGTGGTGCAAAAATTATTACTGTATCAGACAATTAAGCAGCTATTGGGACAGTAAGTTGATAACTGGACACCTGGTGATATCGCCTTGGCGGAAGCTCGTTCGCTTAAGTTGTTCTTGAATCAACTTTTTTGGGTTGAGATGGACCACGGTAAGAGTCGATGTAGTTTTCTCAGTCGACCATGCGGTGTTCGATCTCAGATGAGAGTTTCTTTTATTCTTTATTATATGTAATCATTATATGTGCTTGCAGGGTAATTTTATAATATATGATATTTTATTATATATATATTATATATAATATACTATATATTTTTAAATATTATATATTATTATTATATATTATGATTTTCAATATTATCTATATTATAGTATATATATAATATATATATTTAAATATATATATATATATAATATATTTATATATTTATATACGTTTATATTATATTATTGATATAATATGTTAATATCTATATATATTAATATATCTATATATATTAGATTGATAATATATATAGTATATCTATATATTATTAATTATTATTATTATATATATATATATATAATAATTATAATTTATATATACATATTATTCATATATAATGATTTATATATATCTATATATATATTTGCTTATATTAATTTTATTATAATAAATATATATAGATATATATATACTATATATAATATATAATAGTATTATTAAAGTTATTAATATTTCTTAGACAATTTTCCTCTCCTTTATCTCTAATATTTTGATAAATTGCATTGCTGAGGATTGCTTTGCCATATATTAAAACATTTCTTTCCTCAGTTCATATTCCAATGAATACAACCATCACTATTTCAACACCACCTACACTACATACATATACATACATACATTTTAACACTAACAAACACTATCTCCTTAGGCAAAATGAATTACGAAGAGCCATAAGTACGAAATAATAGGAAAGAAAGTCCTTTAAAGAGGGGGAAAAGGTTGAATATATCGTGATGCATTAAAGTGAAGATCCCGAACACCCGAATGATATTCTACTAGTGGAATCGCTTTTGCTCTTATTTCCCTCATCGAGATAGGGTAAATGTCAATAGAGCTGATGAAATGTACCACTCGTTTAGATGCAATGTGAAATGAGAATATAGTGTTTGTTTGTGCGAGGACACTCCTGTGTGCATTCATAAATAGGTGTATGATATATATATATATATATATATAAATTATATATTATATATATAATTTTATTACTTATAACTATTATATTATTATATATATGATATATAGATATATATAGGAGGTTAAGAGTAGAGAATGATATGAGTTTGAAACCCGGTTCCCAACAACGTTGGTTTCCATCTTTAAGTGAAGAGAGGGCGGAGGTCTGGTCGACTCCGCTTGGACATATGAAGCTTCGGATATGAGACCGAGAGAAGGGTTGTTCAGAAAGAGACAGCTGAAGGGGGAGCGGAGCTTTGCGCTTTCCTTGAGGAGAAATTCCCGCGGATTAAGCGGGGCGACAAGACGACAGGAAAGCAGAGAGGGATGAGTTGATGAGAGGAGCACTTGAACGAGAATCGAATCTGTGATGGGAAAGATGCGAATTCGATCCAGGAAAATATGGGAAAGGTGAGGGGAGAGGCCTTGAGAGTGCCTTATTTCACGAATGAGCAGAGAGTATCGATGAACAATTTGCTTGTGCCCCAGAAAGACTCTGACACGATTGAAGTGGATAGACGATTTCTAATCCCGAAGGGACAGCTCTGATGAACCCCCCCACCAATGATTAGATGAGAGCTCTTTAATTTTGATTATATTACAAAACCTTCATGGCTCGCCATTTGAAAGCTACTTTATTAGTTTTAGGTTTCCAGCTTACACGACCCCCGATGTTCGCCAACCATTAAATATTCACTGTCATGCAAATTTAGTATAAGGTTTATATCCCGGTATGATATGCCCATTTTTTTTCTATTTTCCTCACCGAGACCCCTGTCCCATAAATATCTTAACCTTATTAATGTATCCACCACTCCAGGTAAAAAGTCCACTTGTGTGGCGTGGCATTACATTTTGTCTTGAAAGAAAAAAAAACGTATGAAAATTAAATGCTTATAAGAGTATATAATAAAATTTTTATCTCCGCGAAATTGACACCTCTTTTATCCTATTATAGATACCAGTGAAAGCAAATGTAAAAAGTTAACCTAAGTAAGCCAATGAGTGTCGGCAGATCAATTCAAGTCTAGCCAAGGTGAAAAGCCACATTTATTAGTAGGTATACAGCGCTTAATACTGATTACGTGATAATGCATTAGTCTATATGTTATTTATCCATAGGGTGAACCAGTACCGAAAAATAATACCCACACTAATATCTGGCAATCACCGTATTCGAGGTGACAGGATAATATCCCCAGTGCTGTCCATTTATAATTTTTAGAACCAGAAAATAACACTCGTATGAAATTAATTTGAAATTCAATTATAAGTACTTTTCTTTTCCATTATACCTAATTATTTTAGACTGATTAGTATAGTCTTAGAAGAATGTATATGAACACGAAATACATATTTTAGTAGTGTGGTTTGGGATAAAATATTACCAGATAGAGGTAATGATAAAGAAATATAACAGGAAAAAGGGAAAGTAGACGTTGCGGAGTAAAATCATAATCATAAATGTTTTCTTGTTAAGGCTATATTTAGAGTCGCTGTCGTTTTTTCGTGGATTGGGAAATGTTCATCATTGAATTAGTCAGCAGTACGTAGACGTAAGATAGATTAATGATCATCCCTGATGTAATTGCTCAGCTATTACTTAAGAATATATGTATGAACATTTATGATGGTTAACCAGATAATATCAAAGTTTTCTGAAATTTGTAAATGAGTGAAGAATATGGAAACCTTTAATGAGCATTCGTAGATAAAGAGCTGGCAGTTTTACACAAGAGCTCTTTAAAAATAGGTACACTTGACGACTTAGGTGCCATTAAAAGCAGAGTGTACAATTTTATGTGAATGGTACCAGTAAACCTCTCTCTCCTTTCATACTTTGCACACAAAAGGCACTTTCTTATGTTCAATTATCCTGAGGCCATAATTTTACCGCGCTCTAAATTTGAAGCTTAACGAGAGAATTTTTGACCTAGGAAGAGAAGCTTTAACTTATTCCCCAGTGATTTGAAAAAGCTTTTTCAATAATTCCAAAGCATTGATATGCAAACGGTGAAAAAGAAACCTTCCTTCCATAAGCAGGAACCAAAAGTTTGGGAAAAAGGGTTTTAAGAATGATCATTCCTTGCCAATTCTTACTAATGGTAGCTTTATCTGACCAGGGATATACCCAACATAGGAAGCGTATTGGTTACTCCAACTTGAAGACAGAGCACCATGGCAAAAACCATGTAATGAGAAAAGAAAACGCTATTATGAAACCAGTATTAAACAGTAAAATTTATACCTTGACATCAGTCTTACAATTAGACTACCCACGCGACAAGCAAATATTTACATGATTACCAAAAGATATACCAGGCCTCACCTCATATGTTATGAAGTTCACTCAGTCATTTGAACGAGCCTAAACCACTTGAATTGATGAGGAGTTGCAACCAATTGACCAGAAGTAATGATCTTAAAGCTTATACTGATTAAAACGACCGAAAGTCATGTTGATCATGTAAAACCATTAGATTAATTGGAATTATTATTTTTTATTTGAGTATATAGAATAGCTTTGAGATAAATATGATTATGATTATTGGTTGGTTATATCTATAGTTATGCCATTAAAATGTAAATATATATTTATTATATTATTATACTTTATATCTTATATAAATTATATTATTATATTTATATTCTATCGAAAAGCAAAAGAGCGAAGCCGAGAGAGTGAGAGAACCATGTGTCACAGAGAGAGGAGAGAAGATCAGTAAAATAGCTCTCAGAGCAAAGTTCTGATTGAAACCTGGATGTTAAACATTTTAAAAGAAAGAAACTGCATTGCCAACTTTTAGATTTTATGAAGAAATAAGTAATTTGGTATATCCTATTAAATAATCATAAATCATAGTACCAAGTAATTAGTTACCCACATATTATTGTGACTCACACAATGAGAAGACTTCCTACCAAAGTTTTTTGGAGCTATGTGTGGGAATGGCTCGTCATTGGTAACCCAAATATTGACAAAAGTTATAGGTAGTGATCCTTTGTTCACAAATGAGACGTTTAAGCTTGGATCAAATTAAGAGTTAAGATATCTAGAGAAGAGGAAACAAAATATTTTTTGTCAAGACAAGTAATCTTCAGGCATTAAGTGCTTCATTGACAAAGAAATACAAATTGTGTGCATGTACAAATATGCACTTGAAAACAAAATTGAAAATGCAGCCTATTTACTGAGGAAAGGTACCGTATAATTGCATAAAAAGAAATTTTATATCGCTAAGGAGATTTTACTTTTATCATTTAAGTATTTACGGTGCAAAATTCTGATTTATTAAAATTTTAAGACAAGGAGAATTATATGGAGGAATATTGAAACACATAAAAATATACACTGACTTGGAGAAATGGGGATTCATTTCGTTAAATTAAGCCATCGCAAAAACCTCAAAGAAAAGTTGAGGAAAATAAATACTTAAAATTTAAATGCACAAATGGTAAGTGAAGAAAATTATTTTAAAAATTTGATTAACAATTTTAATTAATTTTAAAGATGAACATTTAAATTTAGAAAATATAGCAGACAATAATAATAATAATAATAAAGATTTATTTACTCTTATGTAAAGAGAATTTTTCCATGCAGTGTAATATTGTATATAAAAAATATAACAATTTATACATCTTTAATGACACAGACATGAAAGAAGATTTAATTATTTAAACTATTTGTCCATTTAACATTATTGACCCAAATTCCACCGACTATAATCATCTTACTGATTCTCCATTTTTATGCACTTTTTTCCTTGTATTTTCCTTTTTTTTAATACACTTTTTCATTTTATTATTCAAAAATTTTTATTCCCTATTTTTAAGGCACATTTTATTTCATAGTACTTTTACAAAAATTTATTTTTGACCATCCTTTTGCCCAATAAAAATTGGACTTACAGAGCGATCCAAAGTGTGAATTATTATTCTAATACTTATTTTATTGTATATATAATATACTAACTAAATTTTCTAATATTTAATTTGTCTATATCAGTAGATGTTATATGTTTTTAATAATAAATATTATACTTTATTTTAATAGTATAATATATTAAATTAGATTTTATATAAGATATATATAATATATATTATACTATCATAATATTATGTATATGTGTATTACTAATTATATATAATACTTACAGATATATAAATATTAATTTTTTTTTTTTTTTTTTTTTTTTTTCAAGTTTCAAAAATGGCTTTCTTAGTAACATGAAAGTTTGGTTGAATAAAAATTACTATAAGTAAGTCCTAAAAATGAGAACAGACGCAACCGGTTAGTTTGAGGGGATTAATTGAGTAGAAACCAAAGCAAGATGGGGAAGGATTCCACAGAAAGGCAGAAGGTGGCGGAATAAAGGAAGGCAACGAGCGAACTCATTAGGAGGTGCTGATCTAAAGACCAAAAACTCCATTGACTGCACAAAGAAACTTGTGAACAGAGCGGCGTCCTTAAGTGGTGACAGACGAGTGGAAAGTTCAATAGAGAACTGAAGCCAAGGTATAGAAAGAGATAGCCAAAAATGCTAGCCACAGATAAGCGTAAGTGAATAGAAAACCAGAGACCAGCTTTATAACCCTTTTTTGCCATTTGAATAAACTATACAAGAGGCAGTGACACGGCACATCAAAAAAGATGAGAAATTATACATACAAGGGCGGATTGAGACTTTATAACATGGAGTAAACCCTGCCGAGGAGGAAAAAGTCTCCCGAAGTTTACACCTAAACCGAACTAACCAGTATATACTATAGTATAATATTATAATATATATAATTATATATAATATTACTTAATTATATATATATATACTATCAAATATATAATAATTCTACATAAGTTTCAGGAACAATAATAAAATGTACCCTTACATGTCATGCAATAAGAAGTATTTATTCATTTTGAAAAATAAAAATATATGTTAAGAAGCACAGTTCCAGGAATATAATGCTATAGAGATATGGAATTTTTGTGTAAATGTTAGTTTTCTTCTTGGTCAGTGAGCGAGAGAGGAGAGGAAGGAGAGACAGAGAGAGAGAGAGCGAGAGAAGAGGGTGAAGAGAGAGGAGAGAGAGAAAGAGAGAGAGAGAGAGAGGAGAGAGGCGGCACGGGCAGAAGAGAAACCAGAGAGCAGAGGGAGAGGAGAGAGGAGAGAGAGAGAGATTTTCTAATAGACGTTCCATATGATGAGACAACTATACGAAGAGAATACATACACTCTATTAAAAGTATAGGTGCGAAGGAATGAAGAACTGATTTAGAGGTGTATAATGGGTATATTTTGGACCTTTTCTTTTCCTTGGGTCATGATAAATTATGATCTGTTTCCACATGGTCTACTTTGGGCTCTTCTATAAAGAGCATGTAAATCGACCGGACATTTGTGATTGAAATAGACCAAGTTTAATATGGTGAAAGAGTAAATTGTCTTCTCCTTGTATGAGGTTTAGATACTGCATTGCATTTTAATGGCTCTTTTAAGACGCACACAAGTTTTTTGTCAGCTCGAAGTAATTAATAGTTTCGTTATTTATAATAATAATTATAAACATAATAGGGTAGTCAAATTGATTGGTAATTAAAATAATTTCTTTTTTTAGTAAGATTCATTAAGGGATTTTTAGTACGAGCCACTAAATCCCTACAAACTTCATTTTCAGTTTTCACGACGTAGAGAAATTTGTCTGGCCATAAATGAAAAATGTCGATAACTTTTATCTGGTTGTCCTTTCAATAAACTTTCAAAACATCTATTGTTGGGGGCGATATACTTTTTTAATTTAGAATATTTTTTGTATACTCTATCGTTTTCCTATGGACACGGGATAAATTTATAAATAAAAAATTCTCTCTTGCCCATTGGCGAAAATGTATCCCACTTGTGGTCCTTAAACTTGTTTTTACGAGCTCGCAACATGTCTTGGTTAATCATTTTGCCTCTGCCTATCAACTTCAGCCTTTTCTCGCTAGAAGGGTACGCTCATTTGACCTGTTCTGAAAGGGCTGGAACCATTCGCAACACTCTTATAATATTGCATTAACCTCAGTACTTTCCAAAATTAACCTCAGTACTTTCCAGAATTAACCTCAGTACTTTCCAAAATTAACCTAAGTACTTTTCAAAATTAACCTCAGTACTTTCCAAAATTAACCTCATTACTTCCCAAAATTAACCTCAGTACTTTCCAAAATTAACCTCAGTACTTTTCCAAAATTAACCTCAGTACTTTCCAAAATTAACCTCAGTACTTTCCAAAATTAACCTCAGTACTTTCCAAAATTAACCTCAGTACTTTCCAAAATTTTCTAATTTATCCTCAGTACTTTCCAAAATTAACCTCAGTACTTTCCAAAATTAACCTCAGTACTTTCCAAAACTAACCTCAGTACTTTCCAAAATTAACCTCAGTACTTTTCAAAATTAACCTCAGTACTTTTCAAAATTAACCTCAGTACTTTCCAAAATTTTCGAATTTATCCTTAACGCGAAGATATGGAAACATCTTAAATCTTCTAATCTTTTCTAAAATCGTCAGTATGGCTTCCGTAAGGAGAACTCGACATGTGATCTTTTTAGGACATTAGGACATTAGGAATATAGAGACAGTAAAAAGCCACATGGGCCTATCGAGACTGCCCCAGTCAACCCACTACCCAAACATGCTCATGCAAATCCACAAAGCACCCTAGGGCTTGTCAATTTGTTGTAACTACAAATCCACCAATTTGGCTTAGTCAAAACTAATGATATATAAATATGATACCCAAACCATCCACATGCATTAATAACTAAGTTATGGTCACACATGCCATCTAACAATAACTGCTATAACTAAAAACCCGCCAATTTGGCTTCGTCAATATATTATGTGATACCCAACCCATCCATAAACGAATCTAACCGTTTCTTAAAAGTTGCAATCGAGTCACACTCAACAACCTCCTCTGGCAGACTATTCCAAAATTTAACAACCCTATTACTGAATGCATGCTTTTTTATATCAAGATGGCATGCTTTCTTCTTAATTTTCTTATTATGCCCCCTGGTCACCTGTCCATGTTCTACTATGAAAATTTATTGGTCTCTATGTTATCAATACGTAAATATTTTGTAGACTTGTATATGTCCCCTCTGAGAAATCGCCTTCTACAGAAAACATTCCTAAACTCCTTCAGCCTCCTCATAGCTCTTACCCTCAAACCCAGAAATCATCCTTGTTGCTCTACGTTGCACTCTCTCTAGCATATCTAAGTCTTTCTTTAAATAAGGGGCCCAAACTTGTGCACAATACTCTATTACTGATGGCCTAACATAGCTATTATACAGTTTACTTATTACTTCCTTGCTCTTGTAAACAACATTGTGATTTATTATGCCCAGCATCTTATTAGCTTTATTTCTAGCTTCCAAACACTGATTAGCTACTTTCAAATTACTGCTTATAATCACACCTAAATCTTTTTCTTGGTCCACAGACTCAAGCCAATCCCCATTCATATCGTAGTTAAAACTTTTAAGTAACCTAGGTGAAGAACCTTACACTTTTTACTATTAAAATTCATTTGCCACTTATCTGCCCACCCAAGAAGTTTATCAAGATCATTTTGAATCTTTATGCATCCTTCACTATTCCTAACTGAGGTGGCCACTTTAGTATCATCTGCAAACTTAGAAACCTTGCATTTAAGTCCCTGGTCTAAATCATTTATATATATGAGGAACAATAGTGGCCCCAGCACTGAATCCTGTGGGACACCACTCTTCACTATTTCCCATGATGATTTATTCCCATTTAGTTGTACACACTGTTTTCAATTTCGCAACCACTCTTTAATCCAACCATGTACCACTCCACCTATACCACATTGCAATAACTTTTTCATCAGCCTTATGTGGGGGAACCTTATCAAAAGCTTTACTAAAGTCTAAATATACAATATCAACTGGATCTCCTCGGTCAATGCAGTCAGTAATGTATTCCATAAATTCTAAAAGGTTTGTCTTACATGACCTACCCTTTCTGAAACCATGCTGGGAGTCATACAATACCTTGCTATCTTCTAAATATTTCTCTATATGACCTTTCAGTAACTTTTCCAGAACCTTTACAACCAGAGATGTTAAGCTAACTGGCCTATAATTTCCCAAATCTTCCTTACTACCTTTCTTATAAATAAGCACAACATATGCCGTTTTCCAGTCATCTGGTACCTCACCAAATGTTATAGATCGCTTAAAAATCAAATACAGTGCCTTTGCAATGCTTAAACTACCCTCTTTCAGAATTCTACCATATATACCATCAGGGCCTGCAGCTTTACTTGGATCAATATGATCTAATAAACGTTTTAATATCTTTTACATCAAATTCAAATTCTGTAAGTCTATTTGTTACATGCATACAAGAACTATTAGTCTCTGAACTATTATCTAATCTTTCCTCTGTAAACACTGAAGCAAAATAAGCATTGAAAATGTTGACCAACTCCTTATCTGAACTCACTAAATTTTCATCAATTTTAATTGGACCAATTGTCCTATTCTTACTTTTAAATTTATAAAAGCAAAAACTTCTTCAGGTTCTTATTACTATTCCTTGCTAAATTAATTTCTGCCTCTCTCTTTGCCTTCTTATTGACTGGTTAAGTTCATTTCTATTTTTCCTATAATTTTCTAAATCATCTTCCCTATTACTACCCTTGAATGCATGCTTTCTTATATCAAGATGGCATGCTTTCTTCTTAATTTTCTTATTATGCCCCTGGTCACCTGTCCATGTTCTACTATGAAAATTTATTGGTCTCTTGTTATCAATAGATGTAAATATTTTGTAGACTTGTATCATGTCCCCTCTGAGAAATCTTCTTTCCTGTGTCTCTACCATTCGGCCTTTGGATGAATCTGTTTATGTCTGGCACAAATCTTTCATTCCAAATTTCCTTCTTTCAGTATCTATCCATCTCTCCGCAACTTTCTCTCTAATTTCTTTTTCGGTTGTTCTTGGCATATGTTCTACACGGTCACACTTTACTATTTATATATATATATATATATATATATATATATATATATATATATATATATATATATATATATATATATATATATATATATATATATATATATAAGATTATTATATATATATATATATATATATATATATATATATATATATATATATATTAATAGTGATGCTCCTCATAGTTCTGTCATATTCCTAACTCGTATTCTACTTCAATCTATTTCTATGCTGACAACTCTACCCTTCATCACTCCATTGATTTTGAAAGGTGTCACAGCCAAAAACCAAATAAATAATACTAGAATAGTGGCCTTTTAACAACTGACATCAGATGTTTGTCGTATTTATTTGAAACAGAGAAGACATTTGGTAGTTTTCAATGACTCAAACACTCAGATCTTCATCTTTCTTCTCGATATAATCTTCAATACAACTTTAATATCTTTATCTAGGCCATACAACTCAAACCTTCGTCTGTCCCTAATATTCTTGATGTTTCTTTTTTTGAGTAATCTTTCTTGGAGAAATTTTGATTCTCTCATTAAATAAGCCTCTAAGAGGTTGGATGTTTTGAAGTGCTTTTGAAATTTACTCACATCACTCTTAACTATTTGCTCTTTATAGAGTGTCGTTCTCCCTTGTATGAAGATGGCTTCACACATCTGGAGTGATCCACTCGAATAGTTCTTATCGAAATGGTGCAGATTTGAGGTATTCGTCTTACCAGTTCTTCAGCTGTTCCTGACTCTCTACAATCCCTTTCTGTCCGTCAAACTTTTGCCTCACTCTCCTCATGCTATTGATATTACAACGGACACAATTCTTCTGGTCTCTCCGGTTACACACTTCTATAGAGGAGAGCTCGGGCAATATACGTCCTTTCATATAGGCTCATTCGTAATTTCTTTGTCCAGCTCCTTAACAATCATTCATATTTAGTCGACGCTTCCTCTCCTTCCCTCCCCCCCCCCATCTTCTTTACATACTACACTTATTGCACATTACATAGTTACACACACTTTTTTTTTTTTTGCAATCTGAATGAGGGTTTTTGATGATATTGCTTTGAAGATGTCATTGGGCACATTCAAAGATTTCTCCCAATCAATCTTTCCTCCATCACTACTAGGGAATTGACAGACTATAGTAGTAGAAATGGTGCCGACTACAAACTGCCGTTTTTACTTGTGATGACATTCTTTCATCACTTATTTCTACAATATTCGCGATCTTTATTTATATAATTTTTACATTTATGAACACCATTTCCACGCTAAACTTCACCTTTTTGTTCTCAACAGAAATTCAGGTGTTTGAGCGCTCAGACAGCAAACTCTGTTCTGTATATTTTACCTGTCTCTATACTAAATTCTCAGCAAAAGAAAATATATTGCGCATATGTTCGCATCAATGTTTGTCTGTTCTCATGTTTTGTATTTGGAAGAATTATCTACCTTATATCCCCGACTCTCTTGCTAATCTACTTCTAAAATCATCTGTGTTGTATACATACATCACAAATCATTAGAATATCTAAACTCGACATACAGCACATTCTCTCCTCTCTAATCTATTCTCTGAAAGCATCATTCTTGGTGATTTCAATGTTTACCATCTCCAAAGAGTTTCTCCTTCTAATGATGGAGCTGATGAAATTGTCTACAATTTTTCTATTCACAACATCATTTAAAAGACTGCGGAACTTTCTACTCGTATCCCTTTTTCCCTTCCCTTTGAGATTAACCCAAGGAACTAGATATTTTAATAAATTATCAAGAAAACATTTTTAGCATTTTGGTGTTGTAAAGTGATCCTTCGATTTGCGGTCGTATTTCTTTGTCTTCGTTTGGAATGACCTTTTAGCGGGAGAGGTCCTTCCATGCGCCCAGAAAGCATAAAAGAAATGATTGTCTCTGACATGGAAGCTTTTCTTCCGTTTACTTTCTTTGTATAAAACTTACCAAGCTTGGTGAAATTCTGCTTGTCCTCGTGATTTAAGCAACAGAGACGTGAAGTATGTACAATTTATCATTGCCATCAGACTTCAGAAATTGATTCTAAACGTTTCTTCTAGGAAGCAAACTAAATCTATTCTCTCCGCCATACTTAAAACTTTTATCTCAGTTGAATTTGCAATTACCATTCTGGTTCTCTTTTTCCCGCTCTTTTCGGCAGTTTGCTAAAATTGACAACTGTAACTTTGTTTCTTTCTCTTTCCTCCCTTATGTTTCTTTCGCTGACTCTACACATTTGCCTTACCATCTCAGAAATCAGCTAAACTCTTCACTTGTAATTTTACCATCATATTCCACTTAAGACAATTTCGGAGCTGTACCTCCTTCCCCAACTACCTATTTCCCTTTTCTTGATCCTTTTTGGAAAGATAACATTGTGGGTGGGTCTTGTGTATGCCTATGGACTTTTTCCACAAGAGGGGACATTAATATATATATATATATATATATATATATATATATATATATATATATATATATATATATATATATATATATATATATATATATATATATATATATATATATATATATATATATATATATATATATATATATATATATATATATATATATATATATATCTTACCTTCATGTCTACCAGATGGAGGGGGGGAGGTTGAGTAGGGTGCGTAGCATGAAAGTAAATAAAATATTTAAGTAGAAGAACAAGACGTAAGTCGAAAGGAAAGCCACCCGCATCTTTCCTTCATACCCTTAGGTGCGAACCCGTCGCAGATAAATAAAAATCCAGCCCAGGGCTTCACACTACCGCAACTGACCCCATTTTAGTATCTCGCCAATGTAAAGGTTCATCCTCTGAACCAGGCCCACAACCATACTCTCTCACAAACCCTGCCACTCACTACTATTATGCACCATTCTTTCCAATTGAACCAAATTTGCATTTCTTTCCTTAAACCACTCCTTTACTGACTCAACTAACTTGTCCTTAAATCTCCCAGTCTGTCGATTCCAAACACACTCACCTCTATACATCCGCTTAGCTAACTGACTATCATCCATCCTTTCCACATGACCGAAACATCTTAATGTACTCTCATTTATTCTCTCATTCGCGCCTTTCTTTACACCATACAGCTACTTAACATGCTCATTCCTCATTTTATCAATTCTTCTCACACCTAACACCCTCCTAAGATTATCCATATGAGCAGACGGCACTTTAGATCAGTACCTATTATTTCACACTGTAGTTTCGCTGCTATACACAAACACCGGTACAACATACCCTCATGTAGAACCCAGCACACTCTGATTCACCAAGAGTTTCATTTGCCAAACATTCCTACCATTCACAACCACTTTATTAGTCTGCGTCATCCTTTCCCTTTTCATCCAGCATAAAGCCTAAATATTTAAACTCGGACATTTTCTCCAGTTGTTCACCATACAACATGATTTTACACTATGAACTCTCCTCGCTCACCTCCATCATCTTATTTTTATCCACATTTACTTTCAAACCCTCCTTTTACACACTCTGACAAACACCTCTACCAATCAATCCCCTTAAACTTTCTTCAGATTCATCACACAAAACCAAATCATTAGCGTACAATAAGAAGGGCACCCTAAACTCTCTTCCATTTTCTTTCAGTCTAATACCCTTCCCTGCCACCCATACTTTTAATTCTTTTATCACCCCATTCATATATAAATTAAATAGCCAAGGAAACATAACATATCCCTGCTTCACCCCGCTATTAATATATCAAACATTTTACTCTCCACTCCATTTATTCTTACACACGCTTCGCTGTCAACGTATTTACTTTTGATTCCATTCGGAAGACTACAACCAACACCTTATATCACTTACACCTGCCACAGAGCTTACCTATTAACCCTGTCATACTCCTGTTACAAGTCCATAAAACCTAAATATAATTTATTTTCTTCTCTCTCATTTTCTCACTCATTTACTTCAATGTAAAAATTTCATCTATACATCCTCCACCACTTCTAAGTGCACCTTGATCTTCAACAAACCAACCCTCAGTCACTCGACGCACTTTTTCAACCTAAATTCCATCATATATCATCCCTACAACACTCAACAAACTAATCCCTTTGTAGTTTCTACAGTACCTCTTATCTTCCTTACCTTTGTATATTGGCACAATCACTATTCTCCTTCAATCCTGCGGAACTATACCCTCCACAAACTCTTTGTTGCACAACTTCAATATCCAGTCAATCACAATCTCGCCTCCATTCTTGATCATTTCACCAGTAATTCCATCTATACTTGCTGATTTACCATTCTTCAACTTCCTCGCTCTTACTATTACCTCATCCCTACTAATTTCCTCGTCCCCAACATATCTACTTCTTCTTATCCCGTCAAACCCACATACACATTCACCATCATCACTTCATTACCGTCAGTGATATGCAGATTGTTGAGGTGTTCTCTCCATACATTCCTCACATCCATTCCTTAATCACGAAGGTACAATCAATATTCATTATTCTATGACGGGTCTCCTTTTTCTCTTTCTTAACATTTAGCACTTCCTTCCAAAAGAGCTTCCTATTTCCTTGTAAATTTCCATTCATCTTCCTTCCAAACTGTTCATTTACTTTTTTTTTTTTCTTATGCATGCAACTTTTAGTCTTCCTTTTTTCCTCCTTATATATTCTCATACACATTTCTTTTGCAACCCATCTTTGGATTTTAGCGCATTCAACCAGGCCTGTTTTTTTTACTTTTAACCGCTTACATCACCTTTTCATTCCACTACCGCTATTGGCATTCTTACTTCCTACTTTAGCACACCCACATATTTTTCTTGCACTACTAACAAATACTTTTCATTTGCGTTCAGATTTGTTCAGTTTCATCTTGTTCACATTCAACTGATTTATTTGCAAGTGCTCTCACTTACTTTTCCTTATAACCTTGTTCACTTAACTTTTCACTCTTAATTCAACCCACTTCTTTTCTTTTTTCTTTCCTCTCCATCCATGCCCCCCTAACTTAATTTTACATAAGATAACATTATGATCTAATATTCTCATTCCCAATCCCTCTCTGATTTAACATCCAACACATATTTCAACATCTCCTTCACCAACACAAAATCAACCATACTTTTCACTTTCGATATCATCTCTGCCTACACCAATCCTCGGATATTTATGGATACTCTTGTGCTCAAAGAATGTATTACTTACACACATACCCCTCTCCCCGAAAAAAATCAATCACTTTCCTATCATTCTCATTTTCTCCCGCAACCCCAAATGCATCTGTTATACCATTCCTTTTGCGATCACCTATCCAACCATTCAAGTCAACCAACACAACCAATCTGAAGCCCCTATTCACCCCAACCAAAACACCGTTTATATTATTCCAGAAAGTCCCATTCTTCTCAACATCACTCTCAGATGGATCACAACAACCACACATATCCTGACCTCAAACTTATATTTAACCATTAGTATTCCAGTACTCACACAAACAAAATCCGCCCTAGCTCTGTGGCAAAAGTCACTTATCAGAATCGCATCTTCTTCTCTTCCCTCTCTCATTCCTCTCCACTCCAAA
Organism: Trachelipus rathkii; assembly: GCA_015478945.1. Classification (NCBI taxonomy): domain Eukaryota; kingdom Metazoa; phylum Arthropoda; class Malacostraca; order Isopoda; family Trachelipodidae; genus Trachelipus; species Trachelipus rathkii. Next base: position 2,799 of record JABUQX010135198.1, on the reverse strand, counting down.
CACACACGCATTTCACCACACACAACTCGTCTTCACTGCTTCCTTTCATCAAATTTACATTTTTTAAATACATCCATCATCTCTCTCTCTCTCTCTCTCTCTCTCTCTCTCTCTCTCTCTCTCTCTCTCTCTCTCTCTCTCTCTCTCTCTCTCTCTCTCTCTCTCTCTCTCTCTCTCTCTCTCTCTCTCTCTCCTCTTCACCTCGCCATTTATTCCTCTAACAATCCATATACCCAGATGTTTCATACAGTTTCGCCCAAAAATATGAAAGTACTTATACATGATCGATTTAGGTTTGAGGCACATACTTTTGAAGGAGATAGTTTAAATTTAATTTAATTATTGATGTTTTGAATGTTTATATTTGCTTTCTCTCCCCTCTCATGCAAGGGATAAATTGAAAAAGTTTTCTGTAAAAGTGTTTTATGGTTATGTGATAACGAAGAGTCTACGCCAGTGTAAGAGAAGAATGTGGATATGAGCGCAAGAGGGGGCGAACCATTGAGCACTGGAGTGTTTTGTGATGTACCACACACCCACACTCTATATGAGATATTAGAATATATATATATATATATATATATATATATATATATAAATATATATATTATATATATATAGTATATATATATATATATATATATATTACACATATATATATATATAAATATATATATATATATATATATATATATATATATATATATATATATATATATATATATATATATATATATATATATATATATATATATATATATATATATATATATATGTATGTGGAGAAGAGTATATATATATATCTGTGTATATATATATATATATATATATATATATATATATATATATATATATATATATATATATATATATATATATATATATATATATATATATATATATATATATATAAATATATATATATATATATATATATATATATATATATATATATATATATATATATATATATATATTTATATATATATATATATATATATATATATATATATATATATATATATATATATACTGGTATATATATATATATATATATATATATATATAAGATATATATATATAGATATATATATATATATATATATATATATATATATATATATATATATATATATATATATATATATCAGAGGCGTATACATAGGGTAGGCAGGGTAGGTAGCTCCTACCCAATATTTTTTAGAGTGCCATAATTAAAATGTTAATTGCATTTACAGTTTTTTATTTAATATATATATATTTATATATATATATATATATATATATATATATATATATATATATATATGAGAGAGAGAAAGTTATATATATATATATATATATATATATATATATATATATATATATATATATATATATATATATATATATATATTTACAAGGGGCATTATTTTTTAAAATAATCTAATCTATAAACTCAAAATGGGAGAGAGAGAAAGAAAGGAGAGCTGGTTCATTTTGAGTCAACTGAAAGCCGTCGAAGGCCTGCCTTTCATTTACTGTATTTTTTCTTAATTCCACAAGTGAGTGCGACCGTCTTTCTCGCTCGTGCAGGGAGCATGAGTGAGGCGAGGCATTCCTAGCCTCATTACCCTTATCAGTATTGATTTATACACAAAATCCACTATTGTAATATAATAAAAACAGAATAAAATGTAGCTATTTGTAAGTATTTGATTATATATCAGTTCATTGTTAATGAAAAATTATATATTAAAATAAATGGGTAGACTGAGCCTCAGAGCCTTCTATGACTCTACGCCACTTATATACAGGGTGATTCAAAACCTCTGCGACAAACTCGGAGGGCTGATAGAGCAAACGATAAGGAACATTTATTGTTAAATAACCTATGTTGTATGACGCTTCGTTTCAAAGTTACGGACGATTGAAGGTACACTAGTTTATGTTGTGTGACGCGTCGCATGTAGGTTACCGACGATTTAGGTTACTCAATTTTAATGTGTTTGTGCGTGCGTATATGTGTGTACGCTTAACGTCCTTCGGAAACACGTGGCAATACCTTTACCTTGCCCAATTCATCGTTGATTCAGTACAGTGTAGGTATCGATTACGAATGGATCACTACACTCTTCCCGAGTTAACCGACATGATAATGTGTTACGGTGCGGCGAACGGAAATGGACGAAGAGCGCACCTCATGTACCGGGAACAGTTTCCACACAGAAATCACCCCCACCACACAATGTTTGCTCGCCTTCATCAGCGCCTTCGAGATGATTTCATAACAAGCTACCATTGTTTGCTTTACAACCTCGCGTCAAAACACATACGTTGTTTAACAAAATATCCTTATTATCAACCATCGGAGTACAGATGTACGCACGCACACATGCATAACATTAGAATACCCAAAATCTCCGGTTACGAAGTAACGACGCGTCAAACAACATCACGTGGTTTAACTTACATCATCCGTAACTTTGAAACGAAGCGTCATACAACATAGCTTATTTAACAATAAATGTTCCTTATCGTTTGCTCTATCAGCCCTCCGAGTTTGTCGCAGAGGTTTTGAATCACCCTGTATATATATATATAAAAGGTACATATATGTCGTAAAGTATTTATATCGCAATATATATATATATATATATATATATATATATATATATATATATATATATATATATATATATATATATATATATATATATATATATATATTGAAGCGGCGCACGAAAACGCGAAAGCGTTTCACGATAAATATGAAAACGGTTAAACACCCCGTTCCAGGGGTACTGAACGAAGTACAAC
>JABUQX010135197.1:17500-18860 GCA_015478945.1 Trachelipus rathkii | reverse complement strand
AATAATATTATTCATAAAATAATAATAATAATAATAATAATAATAAAATAATAATAATAATAATAAAATATAATAATAATAATAATCATAAATCATAATAATCATTAATAATAATATAATCAATAATAATAATAGTAAATAAAATAATAATATAATAATAAATAATATAATAATAACATAATAATAATAATTAATAATAATTAATATAAATAATTAATAATATAATAATATATAAAATAATACTAATTGTTTATTATAAGCATTAATAATAATAAATAATAATTAACTTATATAATAAATTAATAAATAATAATAAAATAATAATAATCATATGAATAATATATTAATTCAGATAATAATATAATAATAATATAATATAAATTTACGAAACCTCAGAAAAATACATCTTTGTCGCGTTTTTAAACACTTTATCGTAAAAAAGTTAACCATTGTTGGACAATAAAATGCACAAAAAAATGAAGAAAAAACGGAAACAATGACAATAATGTAGAGAGGAGAGAGAGAAAGAGAGCGAGAGAAGAGAGGAGAGAGAGAGAGAAAGAGAGAGAGAACGAGAAGACGGAAGAGGAGAAGAGGAGGAAGAGAAGACGACGAGAGAGAGTGAGAGAGAGTTAAATTTATTTTGTAAATTTGACGAAAATTAAAATTTTCTCTCCTAAAAATCTTTATAAGGAAATGACCGTAAAATACAAGACAAATTGTTTAAAAGTATTAGCATAAAACTAATAATAATTAATAAGTAAAAATTAATAATATAATAATCATAATAATCAATAATCACATAAAATAAATAAAGATAATAATAATAATAATAATAATATAATAATAATAATAAATATAATAATAAAAAAATCATAATCATAATCAATCATAATCATAATCATAATAATAAATAATCATAATAATAAATAATAATAATAATAATATAAGAATATAATAATAATAATAATCATAATAAATAATAATAATAAGAAAATATTTAATATAATTGGATAGACAATAATACTATATATGAGCTTATTAATATATATATATATTTATATATATATTTATATATATTATAATACTATAATATATATATATATATATATTAATAGTAATTCAATATATATATATAATATTATACTATATTATATATATAATATATTATATACTATATAAATAAAATATATTATTATATAATATTATATATAATATTATATATATTATTATATATATATATATAATATTTATAATACAAACATATATATATATAATATATATATATATAAATATTAATATATTATATAATATATATTTATATATATATATATATTATTATATATATATATATATAATA
>JABUQX010135197.1:10000-12500 GCA_015478945.1 Trachelipus rathkii | reverse complement strand
TGATGGTTTTGCTTGCTTAGAAACTCCTACATTTGATTTAAAATTATTGTGAACCAATGCTTATTTAGTATAGTTAATGGAGTAAGATCTTGAAGTTTTTTTATTCTTCCTTAATAATAAACCATGGCAAATACAGTACAGTTTTTAAAATCCATTAAATTTTCCAAATTAACATTTCACAAAAACGTGGAAATTATAAAGAATGGCCTTTCAATTCCCACTTTCAATACAGAAGAGATCGGTAAAAGTAGAAATAACGAATACGTTCTGGAATTCAATCCAACTATTTATGAAAAAAATGTTTGGATTTGTGGTTGTGAACACAAACATTTGTTGTTTTGCTTTCCTTGTTTATTGTTTAGTAGTGACAGTGAATGGACAACGAATGCAATTTCTAACTTGAAAAACTTACAGCCAAAGGTAATGAAACACCAGAATATCAAAATGGATTTGAATAATGTATAGAACTTATCATTTCTTGGTAAAGTGAATATTGCAGATTAAATAAGTGAGTACAATTAATTAACAGGCAAAATGAATTAGATGATGAGAGATCTTCTTCTCAGAATGTGGCACTATTTCGCGGTTTGATTGATTTTTTGTGTAAATTAGATACTAGTTTTGAATCTCTTTACCAAACTGCTTCAAATTTTAAGGAAACGTCTAAAACGATTCGGAATGAACTATTAGATTTGATATTATTTATTAGGAAAATAAATATAAAAGATGATATTAAAAATGCAGACTCCTAATCTGTAATGTGTGATGAAACAACAGACATTTATACCAAATCGCAAATGGCAATATTGTTTAGGTATTTAGTGGAAAAAAAAGTTGTTGAACGCTTTTGGAGCTTCTTTAACCCCTCAATCTAAAACCTTTTTGCTTTTTGCTTAAACATAGGACGGAGCAGCCGCCTGGGTGGAAAAGAGAAAGGATTCTAGACAAGAATAAAAGAAGTCTATAAAAAATGCTCATTGCGTAATTGTTATGCTCATCAATTGAATTTACTAATGGAAAGAGCAACCTCAAAAAACAAAGCCAGAATTTTTCAAAAGCATACAGGATTCCTGCATTCTTTTCAAATTCTCCACAAAGAAAAGCAGAACTAGAAAAAAACACTTTCGAATTCCAAAACCATCGGGAACTAGATTTAATTTTAAAAATCAGACAGTAAATGCTGAATATGAAAGAAAAGAAGAGCAAGTTCAGTTCTGTAGTAGCTGGGATCATAAGAATGCTAATTGATGTGGAATTTACCTTTTGGCTAACATTCTTCAGCAAAGTAATGCCACAAGTTGAAATATCATTTGCAAACTTTCAATCTAGGAGTATTGAAGCAATAACAGCACAATCATATATAAACAAATTTACTGCTGCCATTGAAAATATTAAAGGATAATATGAAAATGTTTCTGAAGAAGGGAACTTATTAAATAAAGAGAGGAAGTTTTCTAATACTCAGGAAACTGAAGTTGCTGTAGATGTCTGGAATATAATCATCCAAGAATGCACTAAAAAGTTTAGTTTTACTGACCATCTTGAATCTAGTAAATTGCTTCAAAGGAACTGCTTTGCATCTTATCTTAGAGACTTTCCAACCACAGAAATTGACAAAGATTTTAAGGCATATACATTGCCAGAAAAATTGAAACTCAAGATAGAACTTTCATCTCTTTACAGTCGAGGAAATATCTTCTCATATGATAACCTCTTTGATTTATTAAATGTAATGATGAACACTAATGGAAAAATGGTATTTTCAGAAACAGTCAAAGTGGTGAAAATTTTATTATATAACCCGATAAAATCAGTTACGGCTGAACTGTGTTCTCCGGCTTAAAAATAATTAAAACACTTCGTCAAAAGTCTCTGTTGAATAAAAGACTTACTGCTTAAGCTATATTTATATATTAGCTATATTTATATATTAATATATATATATATATATATATATATATATATATAATATATATATATATATATATATATATGTATATGTATGTAATATATGTAATATATATATAATATATATATATATATATTATAATATATATAAAAAATAATATATATATGTTTATTTCACATAATAATATATGCCCATATAATTGATATATTTCATAATCAGTGGGTTAATAAAACTCACCATTTATAATATAATAATAATAATATAATAATATATATATATATAATATAATAATATATATATGTAATATGTAATAATATGAAATATAAAAATAATACGTATATATGTATATAATATATATGTATATATATAATAATATAATAACCAATATATATATATATATATATATATATATAAATATATATATATATATATATATATATATATATATATATATATATATATATATATATATATATATATATATATATATATATATATATATATATATATATATATATATATATATATTTTAATATATATATATATATATATATATATATATATATATATATATATATATATATATATATA
>JABUQX010135196.1:0-19663 GCA_015478945.1 Trachelipus rathkii | reverse complement strand
TATGTGTTTCTTCAGCTTCATGTAACAGGTGTTGAACTGTATTCTTGTCAATGCAAGAACAAAGAACTGGTGTCAATTACAAGAACATCTGGTGTTTTGTTCAACCCAATGTATAAACGTTATAATTGGCATTTGATACCTTACCACTTTAGGCTTAACTGATAATTCCCTTGTCAATAGCTTGAAGTCCTTGTAAAAGTCATAAATTTTAAAACATGTCAAGTTGGAGGGGTCAATACAAAATGTATTCGTTTCTCTCCCCCTTCTTGCAAAAAGTCATAAATTTTTAAAACCTGCCAATTAAAAGTAATTGGTTTAAAAGATAATTAATCTTTTAGACTTAAAAGTGAATTAAATCTCCCCTTCTTAAAAAAGTCATAAATTTTTACGTTATAAGACAGCTGATACCTTACCCCTTTAGGCTTAACTGATAATTCCTTTGTCAACAGCTTAGTCCCCTTCCTAAAAAAAGTCATAAATTTTTAAACATGTCAAGTTGAAGTGAGGGTTCAATACAAAATGTATTCGTTTCTCTCCCCTTCTTACAAAAAGTCATAAATTTTTAAAACCTGCCAATTAAAAGTAATTGGTTTTAAAAAGATAATTAATCTTTTTAGACTTAAAAGGTAATTAAATCTCCCCTTCTTAAAAAAAGTCATAAATTTTACGTTATAATTGACAGCTGATACCTTACACCTTTAGGCTTAAGCTATAATTAGATTTTCTTTCTCTTCTCCCCTCTCTTCTACAACCCTTCCCTCTATTTCCCTCCTTCTCTTCTCCCCTCTATTTTCCCTCTCTCATTCTCTCCCCTCATTTTATTTAGTCGAATGCCAGCGATTGAACAGTGAGGATGTCGTGCTGCTGCTGCTGCGGCTCGGGCGGCGCCGGCGCGAAAAATAATTTGCATGTATGCGCGCGCACGCTTGTATCTTTCCTTACTTGTACGTACGTACTTATACGTGTATATATATATATATATATATATATATATATATATATATAATAACTATATATATATATATATATATATATACTTATATATATATATATATATATATACCTCCTCTGCTCTCTATACCATACTTCCATACCTATATATATATGGGTGAGGTGAACGGCGGGGGTGAGGGGTGTGTACGTGTGAGTGTGCATTAATATTCCTCTCTTACTTAGACAGTTGCTCTAAGCATGTGCCATTCTCTAAGCACATGTACATATTCTCTAAGCATGTACATATATATATATATATATATATACATATATATATATATATATATATAACCTTTACCTTATATATATATATATATATATATATATATATATACTGCTAATATATATATATATATATGCCATATTTTCCAGTTTCCAGTTTCGATTCCTGGAAACCATTTTCAGGTTCAGGATGTCATTTTCCAGTTCAGGTTCTGGAATCTTCAGGATTCCAGGATTTCCAGAATTTCCAGCGGAATATAGCACTGTCACTACTATATATATATATATATATATATATATATATCTATATATATATATATATATATATATATATATATATACTATATATATATATATATATATATATATATATATATATATATATATATATATAGTTATATATATATTCCATAGTTATTTTAATATATATATATATATATATATATATATATATATATATATATATATATATATATATATATATATATATATATATATATATATATATATATATATAAATATAACTATCTTTCTATATAGGAATCTATATATATATTCTAAAATTCCGATACATGCATGTAACGCCACAATGGTGTATAATTCCTAAAGGTTAATCATTAAATCACATTTTAAAGAAATGGAATTAATTATTTTATTTAGAAATAAAATTTAAATGACTTCACACATCCAAACGAGGATAACAGACATGTTTGGATATCTCTCGTTTTTACTTATGACCCCCATAGTAAATCCTGCAATAAGGGTAGAAATAATGGAATGCTGAATGCCTGGTTGAATATACAATTAAAATTTAAATTCTCTTTAGTTTTAACATGAAAGGCATTTGAGTAAAGGTTAGAAAAACGTGTGCTACTAAAGCGAGGAATCATATGTGGATGTCTTTCATTTTTTGTAGTATGTATAGTAGGTCCTGTAACGAGAGTCAAAATAATGGAATGCTCGAATTCCATTTTCACTATATAATTAACATTGAAACTTCTGTAACTTTTTACATAAGGAGTAGCGGTCTTTGATTTGAAAACAGGTTAAAAAAACGTGTAATAATGAAGAGGGAAAACATGTCGTCGGGATAACTCCCTTTTATCTATAAGATCCATAGTAGGTCATGTAATGAGGGTTAAAAGCATGGAATAGTTCAATGAAAATTTGGATATATCATTAAAATTGAAACTTTTAATTTTTTTAATAATTTGACTACAGGTTTAAAGAACGTGCCCAACCAAAGAGGTAGAACATGTTGGAATATCTCCCTTTTGTGTACGACCCATTGGAGGTCGTTTAATATGGGTAAAAAAAATGGAATTCTTGAATGACAATTTTGATATACCATTAAAATTGAACTCTTGTAAATATTTACAGCTGGAGCAACAGTCTTGGCTTTGAATACAGGTTGAAATAACGTGTCCTACTGAAGAAGGCAAAAATGTCTGCATATCTCCAGTTTTTTTGTAGGACTAATAGTACGTCTTCTAATAAGGGTTAAAAAACTTAAGGCTTTAATTCTAATTTGGACATGTCATTAACATGGTAACTGATGTTCCTTTTTACATGAAGCGTAACGGTATTTCATTTGACTACAGGCTAAAAGAACTGAAGAGGGCAAACATGTCTGCATTTCTTAACTTTTTTTGGTTGGAAACATAGTAGGTCCCGTAGTAAGTGTCAAAATAATTAAATGTTTGAATGCAAATTTGGATATACCATTAACATTGAAACCATTGTGACTTTTTACATAAGGAACAAAGGTCCTTGATTTGACTACAGGTTGTAAAACATGCCTTATTGACGAATGCAAACATATCTGAATATTTCCCGTTTTATTGAAAGACCATACTTAAAATAAGGTTCAAAATAATGGAATGCTTGAATGTCAATTTGGATTTGCCATTAACGTTGAAACTTTTTTTACTTTTAACATAAGCTGCAGCGGTCTTTGATTTTGCTACAGGTTTAAAGAACGTGTCCTAACGATGAGGGCAAACCAGTCTGGATATTTTCCGTTTTCTTGTAGGACCCATAGGAGGTCCTATAATAAGAGTCTAAATAATGGAATGTTTGAATGCCAATTAGGATATACCATTAACATTAAAACTTCTAACTTTTCACATGAGTGGCATTGTTCTTTAATTTGGCTACAGGTTGAAAGAACGTGTCCTACTGAAGAGGGTAAATATGCCTGCATATTTCGATTTTTTCAGTAGAACCTATGGTGAGCCGTTTAATAAGGGTAAAAAAATGGAAAGAAATCCCCTTTGGATATACCATAATAATTGAAACTATTTAATTTTTTTTACATAAGGGACAAGGATCTTTAATTTGACTAGAGGTTGAAAAAAAAGAGTTCTACTGAAGAGGGTAAATATGCTTGAATATCTCCCTTTTTTTGTATTACCAATAGTTGGTCCTGTAATATTTTGCAAAATAATGGTATGCTCGAATTCCAATTTAGATATGTCATTAACATTGAACTCTTGTATCCTTTTTCTTGAAGGGCGCACATTTTTATTTGAATACATCTTGAAAAAACCTGTCCTACTGAAAAGGCCTATCAGGTATTTTTGCAAGACCCATAATAGATCCTGTAATAGAGTTCAAAATAAGCTTGTGATTGATTGCAAATTTGGTATATTATTAACATTGAAACTCTTGTATCTTTTTACATGAGGGCAACGGTTTTTGATTTGAAAACATGTTAAAAGAACTTGTGCTACTGAAGACTAAAAAACATCTGGATATCTTCCTTTTGTTTGTAGGGTCCATATTAGATCTTGAAAAAAAGGGAAAAATAATGGAATGCTTGAGTGACAATTTGAATATACTATTGAAATCGAAACTCTTTAAACCTTTTACATGAGGAGAAACGCTCTTCGATTTTACTACAGGTTGAAGGAACGTCTCCTACTGAAGAAGGCAAATATGTTTAGATATATCCCGTTTTATTGAAGGATCATAGTAGGTCTTGTAATAAGGGTCAAAATAATGGAATACTTAACAGGCCAATTTGAATATACGATTAACACTGAATCTCTGTTATCTTTTTACATGAAGGGCAGATGTTCTTAATTTGACTACAGGTTTGACTACAAAAAAGGAAAACATGTCCAGATATCATCGTTTTTATTTATGACCCGTAGTAAGTCCTGTAATAAGGATCAAAATAGTGGAATGCTTGAATGATACTTTGAATATACCATTAAAATTTAAATTCTTTAATTTTTTACATTATTGGCAAAGGCATTTGATTTGACTCTAGATAGAAAAGAACATGTCCTACTAAAGAGAGCAAACATGTGAGATTATCTTTTGTTTTTTTTAGCGCCCATATTAGGTTCTGTAATAAGAATTAATTTAAGGAAACGCTTGAATGTCAATTTGGATGCACCATTAACATTGATTTTTTTTAACTTTTATATGTTGAGCAAAGGTCTTTGATTTGAAAACAGGTTGAAAGATTTTGTATTGCTAAAGTGGGCAATCATGTGTGGATATCTCCCGTTTTTTTTACGAGAGCAATAGTAGGTCCTATATTAAAGGTGAAAATAGTGGAATGCTTGAATACCAATTTGGAAATACTATTAAAATTGAAGCTCTTTCATTTTTTAATAAGAGGGCCAACGGTTTAAGATTTGACTAGAAATTGAAAGAAATTGTCCTACTGAAAAGGGCAAATATGCCTAGATATCTCCAGTTTGTTTTTAGGGCTCATAGTAAGTCTTGTAATATGAGTCAAAATAAAGGAATGCTTGAATGACAATTTTCCTATACCATTAACATTGCAACACTTGTAGCTTTATACATGAGGGGCAACTTTCTTTAAGTTGACTACAGGTTGAAAGAACGTCTCCTGCTAAAGAGTGAAAACATGTCTGGATATCACCTTTTTTGTAAGACTCTTAGTAGGTTCTGTAAGAATGGTCAAAATATTGGAATGCTTGAGTGCCTATTTGAATATATCATTAACATTAAAACTCTTGTAACTTTTTACACTAGGGGCAATGGTATTTGATTTGAATGCAAGTTGAAAGAACCCCACCAACTGAAAAAGGTAAAAATGCCTGACTATCTTCCGTGTTATTGTAAGACACATAGTAGGTCCTCTAATAATGCTCAAATATAATTAATGCTTGAAAGAGAATTTATATATACTAATAACATTGATACTCTTTTATTTTTTCACATGAGGGGCAGCGGTTTTTAATTTGATTACAGGTTGAAAGAACTTTTCCTACAGAAGAGGGCAAATAGGTATGGATATTTACCTTTTTATAAAGGATTTATAGTAGGTACTTTAATAAGAGTCAAAATAATAGAATGATTGAATGACAATTTGAAAATACCATTATCATTGAAACTCTTTTAACTTTTTACATGAATGTTAACGGTCTTTGACTTGACTACAGGTTGAAAGTCCGTTTCTTACTAAAGAAGACAAAGATGCTTTTATATCTCCTTTTTTAGAATTAATAGTAGGTCCTGCAATAGAGGTAAAAATAATATATTGCTTGGATGCCAATTTGGATATAAAATTAAAATTGAAACTATAATAATTTTTTAAATAAGGAACATCTTTAATTTGACTACGTAATAAAAGAACGTGCTCTACTGAAGACTGCAAACATGTTTGAACATCCCCTTTTTTTTGTATGGCCCATAGAAGGTTATATAATAAGGGTCAAAATAATGATAGCTTGAATACCAATTTGGATATACCATTAGCATTGAAACTTTTGAAACTTTTTACACGGAGGTCAAGGATCTATGATTTGGTTACCGTTTGAAAGATTATAATCTATCAAAGAGGGAAAACATGTCTGGATATCTCCCGTTTTTGGTATGACCCATAGTAGGTCCTATAATAATGGTCAAAATAAGGGAATGTTTGAATGCCAATTTAGATATTCTATTAACCGCTATAAGGAAAGAGTGTACGTAAGTTTGAAGAAAACGTTATGGGGCTAAGAATATTATTCAAGTTCTTTCTTCATATTTGCATTAAAGAAAGTGCATCTTCAAATAAACGTTTATCATTAAAATCTGCATCACCACCTATAATCTTTTTGGACATTGAAATATAGCTTCTCTTTAATTAGTATCGAAATTTTGTTTTAAACAACTCAAAATTTTTAACTATTTTATTCTCAGTTCACTTCTATTGTTCAGCTTGCCTCCCACTAATAAGGAGAAATTTCTTTGTAGGAACGACCTTTATGGCTTGACGCATGCGAAATATAAGGTCTTAATGAACCTTCAAACCTTACGCTACTACATATCACCCCTCTTCCACAACCAAAAGCATTTCTTAAAAAACACATAAATGTATATATATCTCGTCTTAGCCAGTTCATTTTAATATCGATTGAAGTTGTCTGGCGCGACGAAACTGAAATTGAAAAAACCGATAGAAAATATCCGAGAATACTTATTCTAATATTAACCAAAATAAGGATAAAAAAAACAATATACAAAAAACTACTATAAAAATAATAAAAAATAATATATAATATATATAATAATAATAGTAAAAAAATTTAATATTAAATTACCAAATTATCACGATTCATAAAGGTCAAGACTAGTTAATCATTAATAATATAAAAAAAATCATAATAATATAAATAATTAATAATAATATTAATTTAAAAATAATATAATAATAATAATATAATAATAATCAATATATTAATATATATATAATAATAAAATAACTATAATAAAATAATAAATAATATAATAATAATAATAATAATAATAGATAATAATAAAATTAATAATAATAAGATATATATATAAAAATAATTAAAATAATTATATAATAAAATAAATAATAATTTACTATAATAATAATAAAATAATAATAATAATAATAAGAATATTAAAATAATAAATTAATAAACAATAGGAATAATAAAATTGAATGAGATAATAATATGATAATAATAAACACAACAATAATAATAATAAATAATAATAATATAATAATAATAATATATAATAATAATAATATAAATAATAATAATAATAATAAAATAATAATGAAAATAATAATATTTATGGGATACAGACAATGGGTAATAAAAAAATAAACATAATAATAACGTAATAATAATAATTTATTATTTTAATAATAATAAATATAAACAATAATAATATAAAGTAATAATAAAATAAAATATATAATTAAAATAATGTCGAAAGGAATAATGGATAATAAAAATAAATAATGATAAGAAAGACATAAAAAATATATAATATATGTATAATCTTTTAAGTGGAACCTAAATAATAAACAAAAAGAATTATGTTAAAAAAAATAATAATAATAATAAATAATAATAATAATAATAATAAATATAATATAATATAATAATAATAATAATAATAATAATAATAATAATAATAATAATAATAATAATAATAATAATAATAATAATAATAATAATAATAATAATAATAATAAAAATAATAAGATAATAATAATAATAATATAATAAAATATATAATAATAATAAATAATAAAAGAAAAAATATTTTGAACCTATTTTCAATATTTTAAACAATGAAATATAACCATGAAAATCTCTTAATATATCGATTATAGTTAATTGTATGCTTTGTATACCTTAATTAATCTACATAATAAGATTACAAAATGTTTGATTAATAATTATCAAATTATAAAGTTAAAATTTAATATCTAAATATAGTTATTATAATTTAAATTATATGAAGCAACTACAATGATTATTATTATAATGAATACAATTATATTTTTTATAATAGTTATAAATATAGTTATAATTATTTTATTTACTGCACGGCATTACCGTAAATTAATAAACAAAATCATTAATTGAAATTAGAGTTTAAAATCTTCAACGGCAATTAGGCAGTAGTACACTTAAGCAGATGAAGCACATAACGATACTGAAATCTTATTAAACATATTTTGTTAAGTGGAACATAAAAATAATTGTGGTTTCAGTAATGCACGAAAACTTGAAAGCCTACGACTGCTATTAGGTTTAGGGAAACCTTTAAATCAATCTAAATGAAATGGACCAACCCTGTCTGTTGAACAATTTTCATTGTTTTATATTTTGAAAGGTGCTTATTTTGTGCTGGCAGTTCAAAGCAGCAAAAAAATTGGAAAAAACTGATTTCAACAAGGTGACATTTTGTACCTTGAGTATAAACATTAAATATTTATATAGGTCACTTTAACATTGTTATCTCAACTCTCGTACTTTCAAGGACAGGTTCTTAAGTATGTTGATGTTTAGCACATTCAATCTGATAATGAAACCTTGTTTCTAAAAACATCTCTCAAAACAAACTTTGAGTAAAATTAAAATTTTTTAATAAAATTTCTAAAATGTTATTTTGGTTTGATTTTTATATGAGGAGGAGCAATTAATATAATTAAAATTTTTTAGGAAAGTTAAATCTGTAATCATGATTTAATCTAGAAAATTTGAACTATAAATCTTGTACACTTTTAGTTTTACGGGTTATTCAAAAGTAACTTTTTAAAATATTGCCAATTTTTGGAAAATATGTAAAAGTCTGAAATTTGCAATAATTAATAAGTAATATTCATTTGAAATATTGAGTTCCAGACTGTCATATAAATTCTATTATATATATTATATATTATATATATTATAATAATTAATATATCATAAAATATATTAATATTATATAATAAAACTTAATTGAGATTATATAATCATATAAATTATATAGGATAATGAGATTATTATATATTTTCCCCTATTTCTATATATAATATAATTTATAATTTCTAAAATATAATAATATAGTATATTTTGTGTTAAATTATCTAACCTTAAATAATATAATAAAGATATATATATAATATAATTATTTTTTTATATTTCTTTTTTTTTTTTTTAAGATTCAACCTCACTGCATAGCCCTTCAGGGAGGGGAACTTGTCTAGGTAATTTTTACCTAGGATCCGAACTAGGATTCGAACCGGCCCGTGCCCATGGACTCCCGTCCGCTCCTACCCTTTGTGCCCCAGTTAATCTATTATTTATTAATTATATTATAATATATATATAATATAATATTATATATATATTATATATATATAATATCTATTATAATAAGGGTACTATTACGCTCTCCTCCAATCCCTGGTATACTATTATATTAACCCCTCACTCCACACACGTTCATATTACCAACAACTTCTCAAAATCCTAAACCTCAAGTTCATCATTTTCTCTCCTTACCGCTTATTTCATTGCATCATTATCATATATATATATATATATATATACGTAATATATATATAATAAATAACTATAAATATATATATTATATATAATATATATAATATATATATAAATATAATATATAATAAATATTATATATATATAATATAAATATATAATGATAATAATAATAATATTTATTATAAATTATATATATTATAATATATATATTATATTATATTAAAATAATAACTATATTATTATATATATATATATATATATATATATATATATATATATTATATAATATATATATATTATATATATAATATTATATAATAGATATATATACTATATATATATTATATATATAATATATATTATTTATATATATATATTATAATATAATATATATATATATATATATATTCCTAGGATTAGTAATTTTTCTTAATATAAATATTTCTTGGCAAATATAGATTTTCTTATTCTTTAAACTGTGAACAATCAGCAAGTGGTTATATGGTACTACTGAAAATTTTGACTAGAAAAGTTATCCCTTTAGGAAAGCTTTCGATTTTCGGTTGGAAATTTTATGGAAATTTTCGAAAGTGAAATTTTTTGATATAACTCTTTTAATATGTCTCATTCGGCTTGTGTGAAATAAAAAACAAAGGGAATTAATTATTTGGAGAGTTATAAAACTTCAATTTGAAATTTTTTTCTGTATCACTAACCATTTGTTTTCTAGTGCCAATTATTGTAAACTTTATGTACTAACTGCCAAAATACATGTAAAAAAACTGCTAGGGATTTTTAGGTTGATCTCTATTCTAAGCAATATCAAAATAGGAAAAATTTTACTAATTTGTTTGTGTGCAAATTTTTCCTTTAAAAAAGCTGAAAATTTTCATGTTGAAAGTGAAAACTTGTTATAACTATTTTAATTAATAATTTAATTTCAGAGTAGATTGTATTCCGCGGGTTACACATTTCTTGTTATGAACTTTTTTGCAACCAAAAATTTGAACTCTGGGATCGTGATGCACAAATAAATTTAAAAAATATATATGGTTTTGAAAAAGAAATGTCCTAAATAAAAGATGTGTAACTTCCCACTCAATAAAAATCATAGGGGTAAAATAATTAACAAAATTATAGAAAAGTTTTCTTCTTTCGACAATAGTTTTCAAAAAAAAATGCGCAAAAGCAAACAAATTCTCCTTTTGATATGGTTTGAAGAGTGATAAACCTTCTTTTTTTATTTTACCTACAACACGTCTCCCTGTTGTAAGTTTTTTTTAATATTTATGTTGGTAATTGTAGTACTAGAAACCAAACAGTTAGAGCCACAATGACTTTTTTATTTTACATTCATCTAATTGAAATTAAAAATATTGTCAAAATTTCATTTGATATATATATATATATATATAATATATACATATATATATATTATATATTATTTTATATAATTTTATTATTATATATATATATATATAATATATATATATATTATGATATATAATATAAATTATATTTATTATATAATTATAGATATATATATATATATATATATATATATATATATAATATATATATAATATATAATATATATATTATTCATATATATATATATAATATATATTATTAAATATATATATATAATAATATATAATAAATATATATTATATATAATATATATTATATATAAATATATATATATATATATATTATATATATATATTATATATTAATTATATATATATATAATATATATATAGATAAATACTAATATATATATATATTTATAATATATTAATATAATTATATTATATATATATATATATATATATTATATAATATATATATTATAATATATAGATATATAATTAGAATGTGATAAAATATTCCCCAATAGTATAACAGGTGTTTGAGAAGCAAGAATTTATATATTAGTTAACTTAGTAAAGTTACTACTTACTATCATGTTAAACTTTCGACATTTGTATATATTTTACTCACCAAATATAAGAGATTGACACGAATTGAGTTAATTTGTTTCACGGTCATTTCAATAAAGAACACCCTTTGAGTAAAAATAGGCAAAATTTGAGGTTTCAATTTTTTTTATTGGACTTAACCTGACAAAATGCGACTTTACTGAAATATATCATACTTTAAATAATATCTTCTTCCGTCGAAATATTGCAAGCGGATTTAATTAAATTTTTTTGCATAAAATTTATTCTGAAATGTGTGCAAATTTAAAGCAAATTTAAAGCAAATGTTGTATCAATTTAATATTTATTCAAGCAGAAGACATGAGGAAGGTTTAACAAACCCTACAGTCACCAGCGCTTGCCAATAATACTTTCCAATAAGCTGGATTTCTGCATTAAACTCAATCATATAACATCATACGAGGGATGACATAAATCATCAAACGTACGAAACTTTAATACAGAACTATTATGGATTACCCAAAATGTGCATACGTGCAGTGTCCAAGTTATTTTTTCAAACCCCAAAATAGATATTATTCGTAAATATGTCTTTTAACAGGCCACATTAAAATTTGATTTTCTGTTGGTCTATATTAATTATTAATTTTCATTCTATCACTTCATCAAATATTCACTCCTGAAACAATGACTCAAATGTGTATGCTTAATTTCAATTATAGTAGTACTCTTTTCAAATGAAATGGAAGCCACTCAATGTTAAATAATAAATGCAATGAAGGGGGTTAAGGAGCAACCGAACTTTTAATTTTCACTATCTTTACTTTGGGCACAGAGAACATAATTATTGATTGTTTAAATATATTAAAACTATTATTCTAATATTCTCGTCTTCTTTTTCCATTATCTCTTGTAATAAATCTATTTTCTTTCAAGTTTTCAAATGTTTAAGGGTGTTAAGGCGATGACAGAGATTCCCACAATTTCCTCATAGTTTGCTCTTTATATGGACAATTTCTCTTTGAAAGAGTATGAATTTCGTATATAAGGCGGGACTCATGCAGACCTTTTCGAAAGGGTAGTGCTTTGGAATTGTAACCTCATCAACTCATTCAGTTATTGTGATTCTTTCCAATATCAACTCATCCATTCATTTAGATTATTTCATAAAACCAATCGCTATTGCACTGGAACCTGCTTTCACGACTCTTAATTCCATATTACTTATATTGAATAGTTTTCATTAGATTAGAACTAGCACTAATACTCATCGTTTTCCTATTCCTATATAATACCTTGTACGAAACACTTCGGTATTCTTTTATTCATTCAAATGCCAAGGTCTGGAACACTCACCCTAATTCCATTTGCCCAGATTTTTTTGCCTTAAAGACATTCAATCGTTTTTTAATAGGTTAATAGTTTTTCTCATTACTAATGAATATTTTGATATTATACCTATTGTTAGTGCTAGTAGATGGACTCTCCTTAGATGATTCCAACTTAGAGGCACTACCAAAATATTTGAGCAATAAGTTGATTGCGTCCTGTTATCAATGGGTTTTTTGTAGACGGCACTATGATTTTGCTACAAATACGTGAGGACGTATTCGCTTAATTAAATCAGTAGTTGTATGGGTTTTATTTGGTGACTTAATGCGTGGGAAGTGAACGAACAACCGTAATCAAGGAACAAAAAAGTAATAGTCAGATTTTTGAGATGAGAGCGGATTTGAAGAATAAAAGTAGCACCCTTGACCTCCCAACAATATCTGTCTCGTGCATCACCAGACAGCCTAAAAAATATATTCATCCCATTCGACATTCTCATATTCCTGTGTGGCTGTAAAATAAATGAGGTTGTTCGTTAGTTATTGCTGGCGTTAAAAATTTCTGAAACTCCAAGTGGGTTTCACAATGCCCTAACCATCAACTATGGGAGTGCGATGACAAAGACACGCTAGAAGCCTGTTTATCAACAAATATTCCCATCGCTCCTATAATGAAAATTAAAAGGTAATTTCTTATTAATTAAAGTCGAATACTGAGACTACTTCGTTCACACATTTCGTACCTTAAACATCCGGTATATAAGTAGTTGATAACAGGACAGTCGTGTAACATTAGCTAGTTGTAGGAAACACGTCCTGACATAATATAAATATATAATTAAAATATAATATATAAATGAATATACATTTTAATTATTATGCAAAATAAAGTATTTATAGAAATATTATAATATAGGTGAGGTACTGATTATATATTAATATATATATATATATATATAGATATAGGTAATAAATATATTAAAAACCTATTTGTATAAGAATATATAGGGCTACATACTATATTATAATATAATCATCTCCCTTTATATTTATTTCTCCACATATGACTGGGGGTAAAGGTGCATGTAGAAAGAGTAAAGTAAACATGACACAAGTCAGAAAAGAAAGCCCAGCCTACCCGCCCCCTCTATAATCTATTTTAGTGAAGAACTCGGTCCGCAAGTCATGAAAATAATCCACCCTATGAGCTATTCTAACGGTAGACTCAGCGATGGACACCTACTTATATATAGGCATATCAGTTCAAATATCTGTAGGGTTCATACCCTTTGCCCCAGTGATATAGGCCATACAAACCATACCCCCTCACAAAACCCCTGCCAATTCTACTCCATATTTAATGAGACCTTTTATCTTCTCGCTTCTGGCCAAACATCACATTTATTCTCTTCCTTACAAACATTCGATTTACTGTACTTACAATCCAACCTTTCTTCGGTCATCCCAGGACCATTAGTTTCAGCTAGTTATACATTATTAAACAGGTAACAATCAATTTAACCCTCATGTAAGACCCTAGTACATCCAAGACTTATTCCCTTTAACATCCACCAACAATTTAAGTGCACCAGCCTACCTTCCTATCATAATTTACAACTATCCTACTACACTCGGTAGCATCCATCCGTTCCTCTTTTGCATCACAACATTAATATCTTAAAAATTTTATATTACTTTACAGACACTTGTTCCAGTATGAGCTTCACCAATTCTTAAACATTAAATCTTCAACACCGAGGGATCTAGTTCCTCTCACTCACAAACCAAACTTACTAATATATATCTTTAAGTTTTAGACTATATATTACACCAACTTTTTTAATACAATTTTACCTGCCAAATATCTCTACACTTAATACTCTCAAACTCTCTTCAAGATTACACTACACAAAAACATCAAAAATCTAATTACCTGCATTAATATTATAGGATAGGGCTAACCCTATCACAATACCTATTTATTTATTTTATCTATAAATAACATACCACGCTCGAGCCCCCCAATATTTTTTTATTATCTTTCCAATTCATTTCTAAACACCTATATACCTGCCTACACTACCAATTTCTAATTTCTTTTCAATTAAACCAATTCCATATACAAACATCTTGAATTAACTCAATAGGGAGACTTAACAAACACACTCACCTCCTCAACTCCGCTTAATTAATATTAAACCAAATCTCCCCTCTCATCACCCTCCCATATTTCTTACACATCTTTCAACTATCGTCAACATACTTTTGATTCCATTAATATAATTATACTATATAATATATTATATATTATATATATATAATATTATATATATAATATATATTATATATAATAAAAATTATTAATAATATAATATATATGATATATATTATCTATATTATATAATATATATAATAATTATAATATTAATATATTAATAATATATTATATATTATATGCCCCTATTCTAAGTAGGTTGATATTAAAGCTTAACAGATTTCGAAAAGTATATTATTGAGAAATAGTAATATTCTGGTTTAATAAATAATTATTTTTTTGAGAGTAAAGAAGAGAAAATATGAGAACAGGATTATGTATATTTATGTAGAAACACGACCTTGAATATTTCCTATTCACGTAATGGTTTATTTACAAATAATTATTAGATCTAAGAGAGAGAGAGAGTAATAAATAAACATAATAAAGTTTAAAATTATATAGATGGCTCCGATACCCATCATTATAAATATATTTTGGCTCCGACACGAATAATATATAACAGAATCCAATAAAAATTTATTTAGGAAGGATAACTATAGGAAGTAAAAGTGCTCTATAATATTTATATATCCTACCTTACTCTTCAATCATTTTATTATATTCCTATGAACTGTCATTGTCTGAGAGATTAATAATACTACTATTCTTCAGTTAATGATAATTATTACTATAGGATCAGAGTAGATAAGACTAAACATAATTGTTGGCTTAGTATAATTATCATAATTAATATTATCTTATATTTTAAATATAATGATGGGAATATTAAGTAAATAGATATCAATTGATATGTTAGAATAATATTATAGAATATGAAATTTATTGTATCATATGTGAATTGGAGAAGTACATTATATTTTATCATCAAGAACGGCCTTTTTACATTCTTCGCCTTACGGTCAAAATGAGTCATTAAGAGTCTTAGCAACCTTAAACAAAATTTTCAGAAGTGATATACGTCATGTTATTACTGATGAAAGTTATGACAAACTTTAATCCTAGCGCTATTATTAAATTTATTTAGATTCTTACTGTAAAGCCATTAGGTTACGTAAATTAATTCAGTGATGTCCGCAATTAATTTATTATTTTGATATAATAGTAGAAACGTTCCGTGACTCTTGTTTGAGATGGTCACCGACATTCTATATAAATTGTTTGATGAACTGATATGACTCAAGAAAGAAAACATACACTTTTTAGTATTGGCACCAATCATCTTACTCAGGACTACAGTGGAAATTATCATCGGGGTGAATAGTATTTATCCTAATTTCGATACAACATTCATTAAATACAATCACTGTAATTATAGTTACCTGTATATTGTATTTCGGATTACCAAGATTTAATATTCCCACAAACAAATAATTTTATTGAGGTACGTTATGTTGCCCTGAAAAATAGATTGCTCTAAAATGGCGCGGTTACGGGCCTTTTCGATAGGAAATAGGATAACTAAGAGAAATAGACAAAAAAGCTAATAAACTTGCGTTAGATTGAATGTAAAAAGTAAAAACCTTAATTTTGCGTCAAAGCTAACTTGAGAATGAATACTCTTTTGATTAGGAGGCGAGGTTTTTTTTAATTCTTGAATAACTTTTCTTTTCAAATAATATACTTGCGTTTGTTAAGTAACTTTCCTTTGATGATAGGCTAATATTGTTTCTGAAATAGAACATAGGAGACCGTATAACTATTTTGCTAACTAGTCCGTACATCAAGAAGGACTCTCTACATTATATTGACTAAGGTCTCTATTCAGCTAGGCGCTGAGCGATTGAGCAAGAAGATCATCCTTAAATTTACTATATTCCTTAATCCTAATTTTATTTTCGTTTAGTTCGATTGTGGCCCATATATTTGTATTTATATTAGTGTCAAGAGTAATTTCATTCCTTCTTTAATCTGGAATTGGGGATCCTTTTACGTTTTTACTCATGGTTATCCTTCTTACTTCTCTTTCTCTTCGTTTTCTGCTCGCTCTCAGCACTAGTTCCTCATGCCGGATATCATTACTTCCTTTCGTGAGCTAGATGAGTAACGAGTTCAAGTAGGTGATATGTTCAGTGGCTCTTACTACGCCCGTTTGGTCTAGTGGAAACTGTTTAGACTAGTTCTCGATCAGCGATAATTCCAGCCAACAACGAATCTACAGGGGGATAGATACTTATCTGGGGAATTCCTTAAACAGTTGATTTCCGTAACGCGGGAATCTTTACCTAAATCTTACAAGTACGAGAGTTCTATACCATATTGAAGTATTGCTAGATTAGCGATTGTGACTCAAATTACGCCTTGTTGATTATCAGCTTCCACTTAAGCTTTAAGCCTGATTTATATTTAAAACCTACTAAATCGAACACAACTCGCTACACCAACGCTCATGAGCGTTTAAAACAGAAGTCAATGCTCAAAATCAGATAGTTATTTCGCAATAAGAAAATTTTAGAAATAAAATCCTAACTTTTTATCTCTCGGTGAAATCAACCTACATACGAACAGCGCTTTAAAGATAATGGTGTTATTCTAAATTAATTTTTGAGAAATTTAGTTTTACATTTTTTTATGTTCATAAATTAAAATATTTAGAGTAGACAAAAAAAAAAGAGTAAATTGTTTATTTGTGTAAACATCTATTAATTCTAGTATCAATTACTTAAGTTAGCACTACTTACTCAACTACAGTTCGTATTTCTTATCTTATTTTATATTCTAACATCTAGTTGAGCTTATAATATTGTGTAAAGGCTTATTGATTTATTTGCGTGTAAAGAATTAATTTTGTTATTAAGAAAAAGTGCATTTCTTTTTTATAGCATTTTTATTATTATTGTCTTCACTACCTTTTGCTATAAAATATGTAACGAAAATATTTTTTAAGACATTGAATTTATTTAAACAAACTTTTTATAGTATATAATAATAATTATATTTATAATAAATAATTTTTTATAATAAATAAATCATAATATATATTAATATAATACTACATATAATAATATATTATAATTATATTAGTAATATATGTAATTATAAATAATTAAATAATTATTAAATCAATAATAATTATATATTAATAATAATTAATTAAATTTATAAATAATAATAAAATAAATTATATAAATAAATATTAAATTATAATAATAGGCTGCTGCATGGGAGATAAAAAAAGACATAAATCACAGTAAATACCTAATCTATGAAATTTAATTTTTTATTATTTAAATAATTTTTAAATACAATTATATTTATTTTCGTAATCTTAAATTCAAGAAATATGTAGATAATGCATAGTTTCGTGATTATTATTCTCACGCTAGCTTAATGTGGTGGGATGGCGTGCAATCCACATAGATCTATTGAATAGGCGTGAGTATTCGAATCATTATAATATCCTATGAGATCAGACCTTCCTTATATCTTATAATATTTACTATGCGTGCGTCTACTCTCTGAGCGGTAGACATACATATAACTAACACATCATAGCGGACGTACAGCGTGCTCTATTTAGGTGTACAAGGCTAATCGAAGAGAAGGACACTAATATAGGTTCCTTTATTATTGTGTGCTTCACTACCCTATGCGGGGACGGGGTTGTATCATCGCATACGTTACCACTGCTCCACCCAGTCGCCCTTGCACACATTATGAGATTCTCGAGCACGTATACTCCCCGCAAACACCCACACTCTCCGAACTCTCTATAGCGGTCTACTCAGAAAGGTTATCGTTTTTCCGTTGTGATCAAATTATTCAAAAGGACCCCGTGAGTACACTCAACCACCGTGAGTATCTCTCGCTATGAACTACATCAGACAAATTCTTTATCTCTCAGTAGTGCATAAAATCGCAACTATACCTCCTACTTAACTGGTCCTCTTACCTTCGTGCGTATCAGTTAATATCTAGTACTAATATATATTCATAAAAATATGTTATTCATATAATACTATAAATACTTTGCTCTATCATTACTTCTACTAACTTAATTCACCTTTTTTTACTTGTATTATTACCCGATCTGACAATATATAGCTAGTACTCGATTATAACCTTCACACTATAAGCTATGAACTCTTTGCTACTATATAGGAACTACTTTCCTATACGTAATTTCACCATAGGACGATTCCTCAGTAGTATAATTACACTTCCTTGCTTCATCTATATCCTCATACCAATCCAAGCTATATCTTATTAATAAATATTTTTTGGTAGCTATATGAATGTAACTTCTTCAATTGAAGATTCTAGATATATTAATAGGCAATAATTGGATCATGATAATAAATGATATTGAAGCTTACAAACTATGGAAAAACATTTCTAAATTACTGAGTGAGACCAACGTTGCAGATGTTATTTCTCAATATACATAAATCACTAAATCACTAGATCACTAAATCACTAAATCACTAAATCATTATTTACATCAATGATATTATGTGTTAAAAATCATGTTCTGATGAGGATTTTTTGTTGTATAAAATTATACAGAGGAAAAAAAACGCCAAGAAGTGAATTGTACAATTAAATTTGACTATTTAGAGACTAACGGACTAATCGAAGTGTTTTATTTAATTTTCCGTGATGCCAATGATGAAGGAC
>JABUQX010135195.1:7500-35000 GCA_015478945.1 Trachelipus rathkii | reverse complement strand
ATTATATAATATAAAATATATATATATATATATATATATATACTAATATATATATATATTATATTAAGGTATATATATATATATATATATATATATATATATATATATATTATATATATATAATATATATTATAATATAATAAAAATATATTATATTATATATTATATAATATAATAATTATATATATTAATATATAATATATAATATATGTATATATTACTATAATATATATATATATATATATATATATATAATATTATATATATAATATATATTATATAATATTATATATATATATAATATAATATATATATTATATATATATATAAATATATATTATATTATATATATTATATATATAAATTAATTATATATAATATATATATATATATATATATATATATATATATATATATATATATATATATATATATATATATATATATATCAGAGTTATGCTGCTAGGAGTCATTACCAAAACTCTGCATTAAACATGCATGATATATATTACATGATTATTACCCAAAGAATGGATACCGAGAACGATTACTGCAGGTTCCTTAACGTATAATAGTTTTAGCTATAGTAATAATAGTAGTAGTAGTAGTGATAGTAGTAGTAGTAGTAGTAGTAGTAGTAGTAGTAGTAGTAGTAGTAGTAGTAGTAGTGGTATTAGTTGTAGTATCAATAGTATTAGTAGTAGTGTCAGTAGTAGTAGTGGTTGTAATAGTAGTAGTAATAGTAAGGTTTCGTCTGTATTATATACTTACACCGATATATACCTTACCATAACGCAGCAATCTACTAACTTGCCTAAAGTTATTATTTTACAGAGATATGTTCACACACCTGAATCTACATCGAAACTAATCATTTCAACAACAAATCCATTGTTCTCTTATCGTCATAATAAATGATATCACACCGTAAGATCTTTTCTATGATTGGCTCATTACAAGCAATCACAGTTATAGGTGAAAAGCAAACACTAGATAAGAGTTATAGGTACAAAGATCATGACATTTTCAGCTTCACACTATATGTAACGACATAAAGATAGCTCTCAAAATCTAATGATGGGTAATTATTATTAAATACTTGTTATTTATATTTATGACCTGAGTTGTTTGTTATTTATCATTCTATACACAATCACACACACACACGCACACACACACATGCACACAATCACACAAGCAGACATACACTATTATTCATACTATTATATATCTGTTTAACAAACATTTATTCAATGTTTCACTTAAACATATACGTACGAATAGACTTTTATAAGTTTACCAAAAAACACTATGCAATAATGATGTCTATCAGTCATCAGTTTTTACCATTTAAGCTTAAAAAAAACAAATAATTTTATGATAATTATCCATATTATAATGTTTATACCATCTCCGCCACATGCGTTTACACATTATATATATATTATACTTATATATATATTATATATTTTATAATATTAATCTATTATTAATATATATATTATATATATATATATATATATTTAATATATAATTATATTAATATAATATATATATAATAGATATATATTATAATATAATGATGAAACATTTTAACTGAATGTGTTATGAGATTGATAATTTTCAAACGCCAAGCTCCAGTGATATTCGTATGAGATGAAGTTAAACAAATTACACTAACTGTCGTAAAGAAAAAAAGTTCCTTTTAACGATCCCATTCGAAATGCTGACCTACCACCACCCATATTAAGTACTAAATGATAAGAGAATAAATATAAGTATGTTGAAATGGTTTTCTAATACATCACCTTTGATAAAATTATGATATAAAGATAAAATTAACCTCTTATAAGACCACTCTTGCAAACTACGATGGTGAAGATGACACTACAGACGACATATCCATCTGGCGCAGTATAATGAAAAGGATATCATTACTTCACTTATTATGTTCGTCAAATAATTATATTTTAACAAATAATTCTATATCAACCACAGTTCAGGTATATATATTAAAGATTTGTGTAGAATTCTTGAATACAATTAGTATTTTCAAAGAATTTTGCCCATTAAAATAAATATGAGATCATACACGAAAACCTTCATATCTAAATATGTGTTCTAACTTAGATTAGAAATATGAATTTAGTGAGAGTGTAAAGATAGCAAAATCTTCTCCCACAAAGTTAAGCGGCGGATAGGAATCACTGAAATTTTTAAAACGAAAACTAACTCACCTAGTCGATTTGCTGATTGCGAAAATATGAAAATGCCCGACCCTACACAGTTATGGTAAATCAAGCAGCAGCATAAATGTTAAACGTGATGATTTAATATTCTATAAAGTACCTAATACTCGAATGGGAGTAAAATGGAGCAATAATTCAATAATGCCACTAAGTTTCATCAATACATAATGTAAATTTCTTTCTTAAGAAATAATAACAATATAAAAAGGAATTAACAACATATAAATTGTAGCAATTGAAGCTTTTCATAATCACAAACCAAAATCGGATTCTACGTTATAGCGTCGACGGAGCGTCTTGTACCAGCTATTAATTACAGCACTCGAAATGAACTATAAAAATTCATGCATATATTATACTATAGATTAAAGATAAATAATTTTAAATTACTATAGATTATAAAAAATAATATAGTAGATCAACTGTGTACAAAACCAAACAGCAGAGACAAACTCACGCAATTAAGTTAACTAAACTATATATATGCCTATACGCTAAACACTTTCCAGTACCGGAACGAGCTTTAAATATATATATTTAAATACAACATAATTAGAAATAATAATGAACGAAAAAATAAATATGTATATAGAAATAAAATTTGTTATATAAAATATAAAAAAAGATGTTAAAAAATATTTTAAATATTTATATATTAATAATGTATAAAGTAAAATAAATTATAGTAAAAAATAATGATGATGATACCCAAAAAGAAAACAAATAAAGAATAAAAAAAATAGTTATATAAAAAGATAATAATTATATATATATTATATATGCGCGGATAGTTGTGAGAATTCAATTAAGTAATTTTCTTTAAATGAATTTAATGTATAGTTTATTGAGTAAAACTTTTACATTGACAAGAATTGAACACAACTTTTCAAAAAAAGAAGATATACGCTTGGAAAAAATTTCCGGCATTTTACTTTTCTGTACAAATGAAAACATATTAAAAGAAATTTAATGAAAAGAACCAGTAAAACAAAACAGAAAATAAGAATAATAATATGAAATGTAAAATTCATCTAAAATTGAAAACAAAATAAATTTATAACAAAACAGGAAAATACATATTCATATAAGTTATTTCATTAGAAAAAACATTTAGTTTTTGAAAAAAAAGAACATTATATGTTTTAATAACGAATAAAACAGATAGATTTATATATATAATCTCATAAAGTTAGACTCCTTAGGGAAAATAGCGAAACAACAAAATTAGTCGGAAAGTGACGACCACGTCCCAATAATTCACTCTTGTTAGATTTGCCTTAATTGAATCGATAAATAACTTTAGGGTATATATGATTAACAAAGTTAATATTTATATGCCTTAAAGCTGCAGACTAACGTAGGGGAACAGTATGAAAATAGACAATGGTATGATTAAGAATCTGATCCAAACCATCCCTCTATTAAGGAATAGATATGCCTCTATTACGGAATTTTATGATAAGGGGATAAGAAATAATGGATAATATATATAAGAGTTAGTGAAGATAGCACGGAAATTACCCTAAACTGTAACCTAAAAGATGACCCATGTGTGAAATAAAAAGTCTCAATAAATAGGGTAGCAGGCAAAGGATAAAAAAATTGAACAGCTAGCTATCAACTTCTTGAGCGACAGTTCCAGATAGAGCAGCCTTTACTCGTCAAATTCATTATGAATTAAAGAACATGTCGCTTTGGAGATTATTGTGAATCGTTTATAATAGAGATAGACCCTATGTGTCCGACTAAATAGGAAACCTTATTCAATATACCACCTAAGACTGATATTTAACTCCCCAAAACACTCTTAACGTAGATTTATCGGTTATTCTAGCAAATTATGAGTTCCACCTCATTAGTTCGTGCTGAAAGTACGTTTCGTAATGATTTGATACTATCTGTCTTTATAGATGCTTGAGCACAGAAACAGCTGATAAGGGGTATTAAAGTAATATTTTCCTATGAGAAGATTAAAGAAAAGATAACTAAAGCATTTGAATTTGTTAGCCGTATAAATACAATGTATGCAACGTGCATGCAGATATAATATTGAAATAATCGTTAAATACTAGCTGCTCAGTATGGAATAGCATATACATAGTAGATAGTATTTATGTCAAGCTACTAATTATGTCGAGAATATATATATAGATATATAGTAAATCTAAACCAGACGGTTATAAATAGTTACAATAGTTTGCTAAATGTAAGTATAGTATTAGTAAATAATGTCGATTAGTATACTATAATTTATATACTAATAATCTATCATTCCAAGTGTCCATATGTATTCCCCATTTAGTTAATTTTGAGGTAAAAATGAATGAAAAATAACCTCGAATAAGACGAAGTACTCCCACGCTCTCGCAGTATGAAAAACGAGGGGATAGAATAAAAGATTAAAAGCTATTATGTCAGATGAGGAAATGGGTGACTAATATTTTTTTAAGCAATGAACAATCAGTGAATTGCCACAACCATAATAGGGGTATCATTAGTATTTTAGTAACAGTTAGGAGTCTACATTTAAAAAAAATATTTTATTAAAAAGAAATTGAGGTCTTATATATAATGAAGCTCTTATTAAAGTATACCCCAATCAAAAGTCACTCAGAGAAGAAAAAAAAACAGCTATAGGCTTATAACTTGCCACAAGACACTTATAATTATATAACAAATAAGTTACCTAACCATGCGGAGGGTTGTATAAATAAGAAGGTGCAAGAGACACAGTATGGGAATGAAAAGCCAATGTATTTAAACAACAAAATAAAAAAAAAGGAAAACCCAACTAAAAACCAAAAGAACACGAAAAAAAGCAGGAGTATAATATTGTTAATTTATGTAACTATACTACTACTAGTAACCCCAATGATAATGATTTTTCAACTTATAGAGGGTTTGTTCATAGACTGGATGATAAACATAGCATACAAACACAAAAAGAGAAATTAGAAAAGAAAATAACAAAAACCATTACAATAAGGCGATTGCTAGTCACGACAATTTTTGATGTGTATCGCTCTCCCCCAATGTCCAGAAATGCGACTAAAAAGTGAAAAATTGTATAATATTATATGCACACATATTACCAATTTATTCCTGCAAATAGCTATTGATTATAACCTGATTAATTTTCCAAAAAGGGATCCTGTAGAGCCCCCTAATTTTGTATAAAGCACCCCCATGAAAAAGATTATAATAGGAGAAAAAATTGTTGGTGATTAATAGCCTCACTTTGGCAAAAAAACCACAGAAGTGATATCATCGCTTTAAATTAACTAAAAAATATGATGTAAATAGTATTTATTTTCGTGTACATATATAACATATCAAAATAATACCAGTTATTACAAATAAGTTATATACAAACATATCCTATAACTCTCATCAGTACACTAATACTATACATAACACAACTATAATTATAATTTACAAAAAAACTCAATACAAGAATTATATATATTATATAAAATAATAAAAAGATATATTTAGATAAATAATATATATATAAATAAATATATATATATTAATTAAATATTAATAGAATATATAATATATATATAAATATATATATATATTATATAAATAGAATATATATATATTATATATAGTATTATAAAATTAATATAAATAAGATAATATATAATATATATAATATATAATATATAAGAATAAATATAATATATATATATATAATAAATATATATATATATATAATTAGATATAATATATAATTATATATAGTATATTTTACACGGCCATTGTAGTAAGGAGGGGAGCTCGAGCCGACGATTAGAGGATAACAGAGGGTAAGGGGACGTTTTCCTAATACCCTCAGTAGGGGAGTTATAGCGGGCGGAGGAAACCCCCGAGCGACAACCCAAATACCATTGAAGAGCGGGGTATCGAGGTTCGGAGGAGACCCTCTATACGGATATAAGATGAGGGTGATGGAGGAATAATAGTACCTACCATGTCTATTCCCCGGCAAAATGGAGCCTGAAAGAAACCTTACCTTAACTCGATAAGCTGCCGTACGGTGCAGGGACGAGGTATACCCTTGGGCGTTCCCTATTAGTATTAAAAAAATAATTAGAATTAATATATATATAAGAGTAAAAATAAATTAATAATATATTAGTATATATTGGCGATAATGATTAATATATATATATATATATATATAAGTAGTTGTGTGAATATAGATATAATATAAGAATATTAACAATATAGATAAATATAATAATATTATAATAATATATATTTAATAGATATATATGAATATAATAAAATAATATAGTATATATATATAGGATATATATATATGATAATATATAATATATAATATAATATATTAATTAAATATAAAGATTATAGAAAAGATATAGATATACTAAGAAAAATTATAATATTAATATGATATATATACGATATAAATATCATAATATAATATAATATAACTAATATAGATATATAATATATATATAATATTAAGATATATATATATTAATATATATATATTAATTATAGTATTAATATATAATTAATAAGATATAATAAGTATGAATATAGATAAGATTATATATATATATATAATAATATATATATAATTATAAGATAAGGAAGGAAATATATTTTATAGTAATATAGAAGATAATAAGATTAAATTAATATTATATTAATAGATAATTAGATTGTAATATATTAATAATGCCAAATCTTTCAAGTGAGTACATACTCCACCCTTCTAACAGAAATTATAAAATAAGTTATGAATTCTGTAATTTTTTTAAATTATATATTTTCACATCAGTTCATTAGAAAATAACATAAATAATGATATTTATGAGCTACTCTAAATGTGTTCCAAAACTTACAAGTTACAAACAGATTGTTACAAGTTATACATGTTACTAAATTAACTTTATAAAAATAAAATTTCTCAGAGAGTGCTAAAAACAAAACTAGCAACCTTACGGAAGGAATTAAAAAATTCAAAAAAATCCCAGATTTCTATTATAAAATTTCTTTCCGAGTTGAAGAATTTGACAAATAATGGAGAAAGTGAGAGAACTTTTATTCTACGTAAGAAGAATTCTATTGCCAAATTCAAAAAACGCCAAAAAATTAATAAAAAGAGATATATATCAAAAGTTATACAAAAAAAAAAATTATATCAGTTTTATTCTTCTAAAAAACCACATGTTTCAGGAATATTTAGTCCCCTGATATGACAAATTACCAAATTAAAAAAAAAAATATATTCCAACATGTTATTAAAACAACGCATTACTTATATATCAATATAAGCATGTTTACCTGATGGGGCATGCAGAAAGAATGACAATATTATAAATAAAAGCGTATCTTTACAAAAAGTATCTATGAGATTTTTAAGTATGTTAAGTGAGTAACTTTTTTTTTCGGATAAAATATCTATTTAATGTAAAAAATATAACTAAAGCCGATAAAAAAAATTCGCCTTTTTCTCATGGAACAGGTGACCCTGTTTTAGACTATTTAGAACAATCTTCAAACAAGGGTGCAGACAGGCTGAGAAATGTTACCCCCAAAAAAAAGACCCCCGCCAAAGTACATGCGTTTTACTAGAATAACCGCCTCCTAGGACGAACGTTATTTTTATGGTAATTGACTTAGGAGATATATATTGAGTTAATACCCGAAATTGATAAGAGTTGCATAAACAAATATTAATAGTAAACCTATGATGTCCCGCCCTAAAATGTGAAAGATATAAATTCTTAAGTCTAATAGTTTTCCAACTTCTCCTGAATAAGGACCCACTTACAATCCAAGAAATTAATGTTATTTTAAATTATATTAAGAATAATAGTTATTAATTTCATTTTCATTATTACTTTATCTATATAAGTAATTAATATAAAGTATAAATTATATTAGGTAAATATTAATTAGGACTCAGATTTGATAAATATAATGAACCCTAGGCTTAATAATAGTATAACTTAACCAAGTTCTTAATAATTCTAATAATAATAAATCCACATATAATTGTAGATAGATCATATAATAATATGAAAAGTAAAATATATATAGTTAAGTATGCAAACTCAACAAAGACATATTAAGGTTATAGGCCTTCATGGAAATGGAATGTATTGAAAACCTACTTTATAATATTTAAAAATATAAATAACCATAAAATTACTGAGAATTTGAGTGAATAAATTCGTAAACCAGTCATGATCCGTAAGTAAGTTTAACTGTTGAATGAATACGAACGTAATTAACTTGATTCATTTTATACTGCCTAAAGTGACTAATATTTTAAAGATAAAATACCTAAATGACTAAGATTTTACATATACTGTCTGAAAATGCCACCAAGCTCTTTTCAAAGTACTAGATTAATTCGAGAACTGCGTAAACGGGACTTCAGAAGTAATATATAGTATATAATATATAAGAAATACACTTGGTAAGGGTACCTTGTTCGCCCTTTATAAGATATATATATATATTATATATGGATAACATTATTATGTTATATAAAGTATAATAGGAACTATAAGGTGAAGCTGATTAGCCTAATTAATACTATAATATATAATAGTAACTTACACGGTATAATATTAATAATTAGGTATGTACTAGCGACTGGCGTACTAAATGATTAATTATATAAAGTGTAATTTTAAGAAATAGATAATTGTTTATATAGAAGTAGGTGAAAAAGTTTATTTTTATGAAAAAATAATACTACCACGAATACGCCTGAGTTCATGGCTAAACAAGTGGAAATTAAGACCATATGTCCCTTGAGCACACATCGTGCTACGCCGTACGCGCGAGGGCTGGCCGTTCGGTCTCGTACTGCGGATATTGAACGAGCCGGAGAGAGACATCACACTCGCCAATCGGCTTGCGTAATCGGTGCGGGACGGAAAACCGTGCGGTTATATTTTAAAAGTAATGTCCTGTATCATATGATATGTATAAAACAAAGGACAAACTGTTAAACAATCATTAACCGAAGCAAACTTTCTTTATTAAGTCATAGTAGGGAGAATATCAGAAAATGTGCCGGACCGTAAATGGCGAAAGGTTTGTCAGCAGTCGGAACAAACCCCACTGATATCATTTAAGTGTACCCAATCTACCATTCATATAGCAATCTTAAACAACAGGGAATCGGAGAAACGGCGACTTGTTTTAAAATGATATGAATAATGATAATTACTATAGTGATAGTTAAATAATACAATGAGCTATCATGGTGACATGCCAGAAAAGTGAAACTCTCTGCTCTTCCAAATGCACACTGAAAAACCCCTAACTATGTCTCTGTATGAACTGTCTGCTAATTTAAGGGATGTATCTGTCTATTAAATACATTGTGTAATATATAACTATCAAATTAAGATAACGAAGTACGTAAGTCATTAACCTTCCCTATATGCCAACTTTTTATTGCATTCGGAACCTTATGAGTATTATGAACCTGCCTATTTTTTGGGTAATAAACCGCTACAGCTCCGTTTATACCAAGACAAAATTTTAAAAAACTACACTGACCCAGTAAAAACACGCAAACTAATATTTTATAATAAACAATGGTAAGCATGAAGGTACTAGCTAGGGGATTTTTAACAATACAATGAATATTTCAATTCCTCTTAGGATGTATGCCCTTACCACTTATGAATACAAATCGCTCCATATTATTTCAGCGGCAAGCTAAGTAATATATTATACGCCTGAGCGGAGTTCATGACGTCGTTCCGCACCGAGAGTCACGCTTGCGGTAGTGCTCTCGCTTTTGTCTTATTATGATGATATTAATTACTATCCAATATAGTTAATGATAGGATTAATTTTAATTATCTATATTCTAGAGTGAATTCAGCATTAATTAAGCTAAATGTGAGTCTTGCAATTACGCCACCATCCTAAAAGTATCCATTTGGAATACTTTTGTCTCCAATGGAGATATCCCATTCACATGCTTCAGGTCTATGTTCCAGTATTGTTCTAGGATTCTAGCAGCCTGAAGTAAGCATTCCGTTAGATCCCGTATCCAACCTATCCTCCCGAAATTTTTAAACCTAGCCAATCACCGTAACATATACGTATATAATCCCTTAATTCGTATTTACCCTTAATGTAGGATTATATAATAAAAAATTTATGCATATCCGTTCTAGCATCCGAGGAGGATTAGATAATACCCTCATTTTAAGCTATATCTAAATTGCTTTCCCATTATAATAATTACAAGTGGGAGATGGAAACATCCTGATGTCCCTCAAAAAGTCTATCAGTTTCTCATTCTTTCTTCTTCTCTCGCTCTCTCTCTCTTCTCCTCTCTTCTACTCCATACTGTCATTGCGTCTCCCTTCGGTTCTAATATACATCTCTGTTGATTCTGAAATTCTACCCAAGTCTCATCTAGCACCAACCTTCCGCTAAACATATTGTCTTCTCTCATAATTCTGATAATATAATAATATAATATATATATAGATATGAAATATATTAATATAATAATATAATAATAGAATATATAATTATATACTATTATATAATTATAAAATATTTATTATATAATATAATATAATATAATGTATATATATATATAAAATTATAATATATATATAATAATATATATATAATAATAAATATATAATATTAATATAATTAATATATTATATATATATTAATATATATATATATATTATGATATAATATAATATTATATAAATGTACTTAAATTAAATTTGGATAAATTAAATATTAATTATTTAATATATTTAATAAAATTGTTATAGGTCATATTATTATGAAATTGCAAAAGTTAAAAATATAGAAAAAATATAGTTAAATTAATATATTTTATATAAAGTTGTGAAAAGGTTAAAAGCCATTGAGTGTTATATTGACGGTATGTTAAAACAAAGTATTCTATAATGGATGTAACGGGTAAAAATTATAATTTAGTAGTGTCCCCCCGAACGGTATCATATTAAGTAAATAGGTATAATACACTAGGTTTACTCTAAAGGGAAAGTTAGGAACGGGGAAAAAACCGGTAAAAGATAGTTGCAGAAAAAGAATTAATTATTATTATTACGCATGGGACGAGATGAATATTGAACTATTTTACTGTTGGGATAGCTATATCATAATTAATGAAGTAAATAGCTAATAGCTTAAAATGGTAAAAAACTGAAGGATTGTTAAACATTCGCTATAAGTGGCATATATGATTATTGTAGAAAACCGCAATACTTATTTAAAAGTCCCTATTCGTTAGAGTAATAAAAATGTTTAGGTGAAACATTAGGAAAACTATGATGATATGAGCTTTGTTATAGACCGAATAATATAACCCTGGTAATAGAGCAGAGGGATGAAATAAGGTGTTAATAGTCTGTTGTGACACTGATTGAGATAGTATCGAGATGAGAGTGTGCAGTGAGTCAAAGAATCAATGATTCGATGAGAGTAGATCATAAATAGAAAGTTATAAGACCAACACTATCAGCTAAATATACATATAAATACAGTAGTACGATAAATATAATTAAGACCCATCATCAGATTAGTTGAAAGGCTTATTCTTTATAGTATGTCGTAGGACTTATTATAGGTAGGATAGAAAACTAAAATGTCGATAAATGATCTTGTGTACCTATAACCTCTATCTAGATTGTGTTTTCACCCATAACTTAGATATGGATTTATATGTAAATGAAGCCCAAATAAATAGCAAAGATCTCACCCCGGTATATGTGATATGTCATTTATTTGACATATTATAGAGAACCAAAAATGGATTGTTGTTTAGAAAATGTAGATTAAGTATTATTTGATATGTAATGAAGTCTTGAAGTTAGAAAATAACCCCTTGAAGTAATTTTCACTCTGCTGGGAGGGAAACCTGACCCTTAGCAGATGGGAACGCGGATGTTTGTTTGACCTCCTAGTCGACAAACCGAATATCTCCGTGGTAACTACAATAAACTTTAAGAGAGCGAAAAACGCTTGAAAATTAGGTACCTTTGTTTATGCGGTTGTAATATGGAGTTTAAATCGGATCACATACTAATAACAGGATAGCTCATCGGACTATATACCACATGACGTCCACATCTTCCACACGTGCGTGTGTGACTGTACATACTTAGTACTTATGGGTACAAATCAACAAAGGACACTACTGAAACTACACCATCCACAGAGGAATACATTACTCTTTAAGTAATTACCTGACCACTATACTACATAACTACCATATAGCGTATAAGAAAACTAATTACACGCTCATTTACCATAATCGCACACGCCTCAACCGCTTATTACGGTTTCGTGACTACCTTGAGAAAAAGAGTATCCCTACTAATTCTTTGGATAGTAATGTTTGATATGTAATGAATTTTGGAATTTAGTTTCTGTCTCATCACAAAGTTTTGATAATGACTCCCTCGCCAGCAAACCCTCTTAATTTATATAAAATTAAATGTTAATATATTATATATTGAAGATATATATCTATAATATTATTAATATATAGTATAATATATATATAATATATATATATAAAATATATAAAAATATATAATATATATATATAATATATATATACTAAATAAATTATACCTAGACTAAGAACATTAAAGGTAATAATTCATTAAGTAAGCGTCGATCTGCTCTCCGAACATATTATTGATCATTAAAATTTATAGCTGACTTAACAGAGATAACATCACATCACTTAGCAGAGGAATAATAGTCTACGAGTAAAATATTGAGTTTCAAGCTAAGTATCATACAGTACAATAGAAATCTTTGGGGAATTTTTTATTTATTTTTTAAATTTCCCCTCATAATATAAACTTACCACCGCCACTAGATATTTAATATATGATATATATTCTAGAACAGGAATCATGTCCAATTATAAGCGATGCTTGACTTCCTAAATGAATCTAAATATAAGCTCTTAAATGACTCCATTAAACACATTAGAACAAGCAAAGCCAGAAAAATCAAAAAGCTAATTTGTGTAATATAGTTATATAAACGTTTGAATTTAAAAAGCACTTATTTATTTCGTGTACGAGTTGCCTAGGAATTTATAACCATTTGAATGCCCACTATGCGTTCACGCAAACACCAAAATGGCTTCTTTCTTTAAACTGTAAGTCACCACGAGGCTCAATTGGTATCAATCAAAATTCAATGTCTTCACAAATTGGAGTTTTCTGATGTATTACTTGTCTATTTGCTAGAGATATACTTTGCGAATGATTTTGAAATTGAACCATTTTCTACAAGCAACATGCATGCTAACAAACGAAGTAAAGCAAGGCAGTTTGAAGCATAAAATGAAATATTAATTGTCCATGATCGCGAAAACTGATTATGTAATGTTCAATATCAGCTATGTATTTTATTATAATAAAATGTCCTCCATATTTTACCAAGAAAATTGGGAAAAAAATTTGATGCGTCACGCAACATTGGCATCCCATAAAATATTTTGATGCGTTCACGCAACATTGGGCATCCCATATGCATACTATGCTATGTGAATGTGACATTAATGCATATTAAACTTACATAAATATATAAGATATATATATTATAATTATATATTATATATATATATTAATATATATATATATATATATATATATATATAATAATAATATATATAATATATAAATATATATAATATTATATAATATATATAATAATATATATATATATAAATATATATATATATATATATATAATATATAATAATATAATAAAATATATATAAAAAATATAATATATATATATATATAACCATTTTTCCTTAAGAACTAAATCAGCTTTCAGAAGAATTAGAGAAAAACGAGTCAGATAATGACAATGATTTAGATCTGCAAGAAACTCAGGACACCGTTATTGAAGCTAAGAAAGAAGTATGTTTAACAAGGGCTGTGCTTATTTTGCATGAAACAAGAAAGAGAAAGTTGTATGAAAAAAAAAGTTTGTAAATAAAAATTTTAAATTAGAAAGAGAAAATATGTTCTTCTATTTATTTATTTGTGATTGTACTTCATCGACAGTACAAGCATCCGTTGTTAGGTCCTAAAGTTCGTCAAAGAAGAAGTTAAAATTGCGACGGTGGAACACTAAGAATCTTCCTCAAAATGAGAATAATTTTGGGAAGTGTTTACATAAGCGGTCATTTGCTGATCACGAGTTCCTATAAATATACAGTTTGAATAATATATCCATCAGTTAACAAGAGACAGTGAAAAGCAGCCTCAAACAAGGAAACCCACTTATTACATATCATGAAGAAGAAAGTATTCATTTCAAATTATGACTTTTGATAGAATTTCCGTTATTCTCATCGTAGAATGTTTGTCGAACTGATTAGACAGCCTAACATAACGAGGAAGGAATCATTGCCTCGAAAGAGTTGAAAGATAATGAATGTTCCAGCTGCCAAAAACTCCCAAAGAGCAAGAGACAAGGGCCAAACGCGCCTTGCCGTGGAAGGGAAGAAAAAGGTACCGTGGGTAAACGCATGGAGCGGCAAAAGTCTTTGATTGAGCTTCAAATTCCGGACTGGTGCGACGACAGCAACAAACAATTAGGCGCGAAGGGAGTACAAAGCAGGGTAAGGTGTCGCTCAGGAAGCGAATGCCATGATGGGACCAAGAAAGGAGAAAAAAAGAAAAATCGAAGAAGTGAGAGAGAAGCAGTAGAACTGGGGAAAAGGAATCCGTAAATGGAGAGACGGAATCCCAGGGCCAAATGGAAGCGCCAAGACGGACAACTGGCGCATCGCGATAGTGGATGAAGGCAGAAAAAGCAGGGTGCAACAGCAATGGAGGAGAAATACACCAGAGGGGCCACGGATTGGACAAGTAAGCGAGGGAAAAATGACCACGGGGAGAGACAGGCTTGGGCAAGAGAGAGTGCTAAGTAATAAACGCACAAAGTCTTGATGAGGTAATGAATGGGATAGCAAGGTGCGTAAGGTACAGTGTAGACAGATGCAGGTATAATAAGAAAAACTATAGGAACAAGAAGTTAAGGTAGCGAATTAGACTGTAAATAGCATAGTAAATGTAACAGAAACTAAAATTAATGAAATTGAATAATTAGGGGAGCTACTAAGTAGCCCTATAGCGTTTAGCTAGTGCACGTCAACAATATCAGAGCGTCAGTATATATATATAGACCCTAAGTAGTTTGATAGCGAGTCACGCAACACACAAAACCGTAGCTTCTCGATAGATGGACATAAAAAATAATGCAAATGTACCTAAATGATAGTTAAAAAGGTGAATATGGAATGGATAGGGTCAGAAAGTGAGCATGAACTAGACGATGACACAGGACAATCAGAATGCGAAGCTAGCAAAAGTCAGGGCGTTGAAGGTCAATATATATATATATATATATAGCATATATAATATGAAGTATAAATTGCTACTATGCACGCTACGGTAAAGATAAACACATAAATAAGGTTAAAAAAGATGGGGAAAAGAAAAGTAACATGAGTGAGTGTAGTAAATTAGCAATCAACTATACGACTAAATAAAATATATAGAGTGATAATACAGAGATAAATTGATCAGTTTAATTAGAATGTTTTAGAAGATGTAGTTGAGTGTAAGAAAAAACGAGAAAAGGACGACGCGCCATATATAAAATGGATTACGTTAAGCGACCACACCCACTCAGAGAATATAGGAATCATGTAAAGTAAAGCCTAGAGATAAGGCTCAATCGAATCGGTTGAACATTTAGCAGCATTAAGGTACTCGGAAAGTAAAGCCGCCACGGAAATAGCGCCCA
This sequence comes from Trachelipus rathkii, assembly GCA_015478945.1. Lineage (NCBI taxonomy): Eukaryota > Metazoa > Arthropoda > Malacostraca > Isopoda > Trachelipodidae > Trachelipus > Trachelipus rathkii. Next base: position 18,897 of record JABUQX010135195.1, on the reverse strand, counting down.
GAGTCACCTGCACAAGGGAATCGCTAAGATTAGTCTATGCGCTCAGTATATATATTGAGTGGTAGGGAGGGTAGTATGAGTATATATATAGTGATAGGATATGATATGATAAAGGATACTTATAGCTAAGTAGAGCATGAGAGAGAGAAGAAAATAGTAGGATCCACCCTGACTCTAGAAAATTTTCAAAGAATCATTCAAGTATGAAGATAGTTGAGATAGGATTAAAGTAAAAGTGAGAGGATATGAGATAATTATTATAAATATAAATATACTTTATTATCTTTCGTTCTTTCCAGAAGTGTATGATAGCGACCAATGAAAAACTAAGTGATAAAAGAATTGAGTTGACGGAAGAAGAAATAAAAAACATAGTTAGGAGGAACATTGACAACGTTATTCAGTAGATAATAGAAGAATAAATTGACATCCAGACATTGTTAACTCAGCCCACGTTGTACCGATTAATAGTGATATAGAGGACTCTTGATCACAGATCAGAAAATCCTTACGCCATAGATAGAAATAAGCTATTACAGACCGCGACGGCCTCTCACTATGTTGAGATATCGTTCAATATAGTAAGTTCATCCCTGCCAAGGTGGGCCACAACGTGTCCACCCATTGAAGCAAAACCGCCATTCTTCACTATCATGAATTCATTTATATCTCTGCTCTGCCAAAACTCACATTCTCTCTCATTCAGACTAAGTTACCGTGTCAACCGTTCTTCAATCCACTATTGCTCTTATCCGGTTTACTACCAGCCGGTTCGTGTTTCCACAGACACGATAACTCGACCGACACATATACATCCGCTTAACCAAGTACCTACTTTCATTCATCCTTATCCAGCATTGGACCAAGACGCTAAGGTCGTGCGATAGCTGAGTGCGTTCTAATTATAAATATGCTTCATTCAATATTACCCACTGTTCTTCACACCACACACTCGTACTAATACGTTTCTATTCCTAGTACGATATATTATCATTCTCTTGCGTACTACTAGCACAACACCTAAGAGTGTGCCTAGGTGGTCTGAGACAGCTAAGATTGAACTTGAGTAGGTCGGGTGATATGTATGCTTAATAGTAGATTCCGTAGTACCCATTAGTCTACATCTTAACACATACAATATAGCACAGTATGGTACAAACTATAACCTCTGTAGAGAACGTCGCGTAAGGCAAATACTCAAGACTTAGTCCATATTAATTCATCAACCAACGATTAAACTGCACCAACCACCTTCCTGTCCGAACTTCACAATCACTTTAAACCGATACACACTCTGCATCAGGTACGTTACCGACTTCTCATCCAAACAAGATTAATTACCCTGACTGCTAAGGTAAAATATATATATAAACATCAGTCACCACTGTACTCAGACCATCTGTAGAACTGCGACCAATGAGTATATGAGTCGTAAGTGTGATGAAGTGCCTTCATCACACATATAGCGCATGTACTCCGAGCTATCTATATTAAACCCGCAACTCATCAATAACGATACATTATACTCCCCTTATATGTTCTATCAAGCGTCATATATGAGAAAGCCACCTTACGCTGAAAAAGAAAACACCCTGCAAAATACATCATCTATCGATCACATATAATATACAAAACTAACTAACAATAATTAGACAATGATACAAGGCACAACAACAGAACACACTCCTCCCACGAGAGGTAATGGAGTATATTGAATCAGTGATGAGAGGTCTACTACACATGCACTAGCATATGCGAACTCCGAGTGCGGTGAATGCATCCTGTATATCGAATTGATTAGCACCCATTGACCCGTAACCCATACCCACATCAAAAGTTCATATCATAACACGCCAAAAACTCCGATATATACACAAACAATATAGAGAAAACTAACCACACACGAACCAAAAAACCAACAACCCCTGTAGATCTGGATACTCCTGACTTTATTAAATCCTGATAACATAATCACATGACACCATTTATTATCTATATCACACGCTTCACTATCGTACATAACATACTTTGTTTTGATTCACTTCATGAAGACAGTTCACTTATAACCAGCCAGAACGAACCATATATCTATATTACACCTGCCAGTAACGCTTCCCATATATAACTCTATCATACGGCTCTGAGTGCAAATCCATAAATACCTAAAATACAATTTTTCTTCTTCTCCCTATCATTTTCTCACTCATTGTTTCAATATGTAAAGATTGATCACACTATCATCGCGTCAACCGACTCCTAAACGAAACCTATAATGGTTCATTCCACCCAAATCCGGTCACCCAGTCAAGCATCGAAACGCACTCTATTGATACGACCATATAAGGAAGAGAAGAATACCAGCATATACCTTGCACCAGATACAACACTCAATTAAATAACTTATTCCCTCTAGATAATTTAAAATACAGAGATTTCCCTTTTCTATCCCTTACCCTTATACAAGAGAGAGAAGGTACTTATGTATAATTACACGCTCTCCATCCAATTACCCATAGTGGTAACTAATGCACCTCCGATAATCGCTTTATTACATGACAACTTCAAATCCAGATCAATCACCATCTACGCCTCCGCTCATTTTGAAATCATATTCACTATGAGATAATATTATTCATCAACATATATACCTGCAGAAATTATTCCATTCATTTCAACTTTCTCATTCCCTACCATTACCTCATCGCTTATACTAATAACCTACATTCCCAGGAATACCTAATTCCTTCTTTAGCACCATCATAAATATGTGCTACAACATTCTACTATTACACTGTCAATGTCATTAACTAGTTGAATAATATGTAGAGCAGAGTCGAAAGAGTGATGTGCGGTGGCCACGACTGCGCCATCAGACATCGGAGTCGGTCAGATACAAAAGCACCATCTACCATTTCATTATATTCTGAGCAGGATTCCCCTAAGAGTATTCTCGATACTTAAACCTTGTCGCGACTATTTACTATCTCCAAGGAAAGAGGACTTCCATAGTTTTCCTGTTAATGTCCTCATCATATACACTCATATCCAGAAATACAGTTCAATATTTATAACCTCTTGATTTTCTACCTACGATTATTACACCATTAAAGTATATTTACTATTTTATTCCTTACCGAAGGACTTAATAATTCCAAGCCATCTTACTTGTGAAATCGTTCAATTCATTTGCACTTTTAGTACAATTCAACCAACAGTGCATTCTTTTTACCTTTACACACCACTGTTCTACACATCTCTTAACAGGTCCACCATCGCTGATATAACAATCTTGATCTCTACTTTAAGCAATCACACACTTTCCCAACTATGCAACAAAAAGGCTACTAACAAAGATTGAAGTTCCTACAATTTGCCCAGCTCCTAAGTCACTCTGGTTCACATACGAGACCGTAATTTACGTAGCTGACATGCGACGGCGCCTGGGTAGCATATTAACTTGAACTCGTATAAAATCACGTTGAACAACTGCGTATGACTCGTGCCTGTTGAGATATTTACCTACGTGTACGCTTTATCCGGTAATCGACCGTTCTCGTCCATCCCGAGAGCCGCACCCACATACAACGATCTCTCACTTGTTATACAGATGAGGCTAGAACAACATAATGAGATACACGAGATACGAATCCCACTAGGTATCCCTAAACCACTGTAGACAATGACACACAGGTGCATTACCGATCAGACATCACTACGTATCAGAGATGCCTTTCTTCACCAACACTAAATGGCAATTTCTACATGGTGCAGTGCTACTTCGTGATAAGGCCATCGCATCACCTGTACACCGAACTCTAGTATAAACTTATGGACTCTGTGGCGAGTTTGAAAAGAAGCAGTATATACTGACACGACAACCTCTCTCCTCTTCACAAGAAATGCAAATGCCCCTTGCCGCACTCCCATGTACTGCATTTACATTCGCGAAGCCCACCCCCAAAACACACCTGATAACTGATACCATCCCTTTTTTGATCACCTAATCCGCAAACCCTTCTAGCTCCCCACAAGACCTGAGTACAAAATCATGCAATGAGCAATCCCTGACATCACCCCATGGAGCCGAAAACTCATCAGAATTTATTGGTTGCGCAAAAAATCTAGTACTCTCTCAACGTATTCCCTGCAGATAGACATATACAGTCCATGAACAAACCACTAACATACCTTGACCTTTTCAAACTTTAAAGTATAGAACCTATAGATAGAAATCTAGACTCCACACAATCAAAGTCTAACCATAGCTTACATCCAACAGTAGTCATCTAATCAATAAATTATGCTAAACTCCTTCTGCTTCCCTCTCTATATCTTCTGTCACTACATCACAGCAACGCACACATTATATCACGAATCACACCACTGATTTCACCTTGACATTTCACTTTCATCTTATGATGTATTCTAAGTCATCAAGCGAGCAAATCAAAATTTTGCCCTTTCTAAAAAGTAACATCATCGCCTCTCATTTCATCTCTTCTCGCTCAATATTAAATCACCTCTGACATCTACACCATGTTACCCATACTGTATCCTCATATCACCACTATAAGCACCATTGGTTTAAACAATTTTTCCCCTCGTGTAACACAGAAATAGTTTATAGAGAGAGATGAGTAACCGAGCGATACACAGACAACATTGGCTCCGAAGAGCCTTGCCATTAGCAATATCCCTGGCAAATAATACATATGAAGAGAAATAAGCGGTCTATATCGTGATAGGCAGCTCAATCCCAAATGGCAACATATATATAAAACTCAAAAACCGCCAAACTTGAAGGCACAAATGTCCTATAGTACTTCACATATCTTACAGACTCATCAGCAAATGGAACATAACATAATGATGGGCCATATTACTTTTCAATCCTTCGCGCACACCAGGTGATCATAGAGATCGTGTATGGATGTCTGTCATTAAAGTTTAGAAACTAGAAGTGGGAGACTGGATGTACTTTATATTAACTGTGCTTAACGTTTCGTATGATTATTGGAAGGATAAACATGGAGTGGAAGTCGATAAGATAATATGTATAGCCGTCTAAGAAAGAAGACGCCGGCTGGCGGAGTGTGTGAAGGAATTATAGATAGAGACAGCAGGTATCAAGGAAAGAGAGGGATAACTGGCATAAAATAACGACAAGAGCATTAATCAAATATTGTAACCACATCTGAAGTCACAATTCATACGAGTAATTCGGTATGCGTGTACAGCTCTACCGCCTAATAATAATGAAGGGCGGGTAAAAGGCACGAGGCCTGTCCTTAGCGAGCGACTCCAGCATTTATGGCGTGAAGTAGAGACCATAAAAACAACCAGGACGACCAAATGTGCATAACACAATAACAGTCTATTACGCAAGCGGACTACCTCTTTTGGGACGGGATGGGCCTAGTGTTAGAGTGGCGACCGTTTGTTAGGTTTGTCTATGGCTAACCGTCATATCAAAGCGAGGTATCCATACGTTCCGAGATAGTGCCACCGAGCTGACGAAGTACTATACAATTCTTGCATCAACATAGATAGAGAACATACATTAACAATTATATCTATTAATATAAACTATGACAACATTACATATGTTAGCGAAACTAAATGAAAATGGATTGATAGGTAACATTTATCTATCATCTATTCTATATATGATCATCAATACTTCCCAGCTGTTCCTTTGTTTTATTGTCCTGATTTAATCTTTCGGAATCTGCGTGTCCTTGTTTGTCTGAGCAAGTTGTTAAAAAATACCGAGCCGCTTCACGGGCAACCCTATTGCATCAGGAGGGCCTAATGTTAAATCAACAAAAAATTCATCCCAACCCTAAACACCCAAAGTACTCAGTAAGAGCACAGACGCCGGGCTTTAAATGTAGGTAAAGATTATAAATTGAGATTATAAACAGATATATAATATAATTAAGGTATGTCAGGTGAAAGATAAGATAAGCATCAGCAAGCGAACTTAAGTCTGCTAGAGTATTTCTAGATAATACAAAACAACAAATAAAATATCATACTGGCCGACAACAGCACCCCTTGTGCTACCGAGGGCGTCTTAAATGGTAGGTGGCAAACTAGCTGATTGAATAAATTATTTCCTCGAAGCACTTTCCGCCTACTATAATATATATACTATATATATATATACTATATATATATATACTATAAAGGTATAACTACTAATATATAAAAGAGTATAATAATAGCATAATACTCTAAAACATAACTGCAGTCTTGCATATAGCCACAATTAGTCCACTTTGAGTGGCCCAGCAGTGATATCTGATAGAAAGAACCATGGACAGTGATTAAGTATTTTGCCGTAGTGATCAATAATTACAATCTCAATATCAATAAGCTAACGAGTGAAACCTTGAGCTCACCCCAGACTATATGAGATAACAAAATAAATAATAATTATATAAGTACTATCCATAACAAGGGTCGTTGAAGGCCTAACTTGATTAACTGTGTGAGTGAAGATAACTTTATGAAAGAGAATAAGAAAATAAAATAATGATTCTCGCCAGTCTAAAATGAAAACTTACTCCAGACTTCTTACAAAAAGCACTATGGTTAAGTTGCGATCCTGAAAATGATTAATATAATATATTAATATAAAAGTTAGAGTAGATATTGAGCATAAACACCTAACCAAAGGTATTCTTAGATATATATTCTCCATATATGACTCATTAGGTATCATAAGTCCAATACTTGTGCCAGCAAAGAAAATATTCCAAACATTTTGTGATAAAAAGGTAGACTGGGATGAGGAAACCACAACAGATGTAAAAAACAAAGTTATAGGAAATGGATTAATAACATTCATATAAGTTGAATGAGCGATAAAATATAAAATTCGGATAAAAGATAAATAAACAGGGTAAATAGGCAATTCTAGTAATAAATTAAAAGAAGGAGCAGAATTGAAATGAGTTGAAGAATGATAATATAAAGGGCTCGAGTCATTCGGCATATGATAGTGAAATCTAGAATCTAGTTGATCCTCTAGCTAAGGAGGTTGCTAATAAAAGTAGGAAAATAATAATAAAGTTATCAGAGATAAGAACACATACCTAATCTGTGTGAAACACTAAGCACTTATTGACATGGATTATCCAAGAATGTCATGGCCCCTTCTTTATTATCTTTGTAGTAATCAATCATTCCTAACATTAAAAAGTAAATATCAAAATATGACTATAATTGTACCACAGGAAGGAGAGCTGATGAAGACACTCATACTACTTGAAGGAGGAGTATGCATGGGAGACAGTGACTGCCTGAAATCCACCAATAATACACAGCTCAAGAGCTAATGGATCAGGTCAAGCGCCACCACGCAAGTCTCCCCGTAGTTTGACCTTCACAGAAGGCTAAGGCGGGGTGCCAAAAATGACCGATAACCTCTCTGTTATAGTCAAAAGACCCTGAAAAAACTTTGTTTTTATTTAGCTAATTATATACACTCAATGGGTGGCTAACCCTAGAGAGAGCAAAACCAAATTATCGCGCACTTTAATGGTAAACAAGCCCCTAATACAGTCTGGTCTATACTTAAGTTTTTCTATTTGTCCCCGTCCGAGCTATCAGAAGTGAATGCATCAAACAGTAATGCAGAGGAAGTAGGAATACAGAGTACATACACATACGCAGCGAGTCTATCTACACCCAAGCTAAAATCGAGCTTTACTACTTACGTGTACTATATAAAGTACCCTAGGCAAGAAAACATGCTTTATTTATAACCTTATTTAATAGGGAGTATAAATTTACGTCCGCAAAGAGATATATGGGGAGGGAATAGGTAAATTGTGCTAATGCTATATATAAACTGGCCTTATCATTATTTATCATTAAATATAAAGTTAGTTATATTATTATATATATTTGTATATATCTATATATAAAGTAAATAACTTTATATTTTTATGATTTAAAAACAGTGTAAAATTTATTAAAATAATGTAAACCCACTTAATGTATGTTTTAGTGCTGTGTGTGAATTATAATATATTAAAATATAATCTTGAACACAATTTGTTTGCTGCTTAGTGTCGTTAAATATCACACTTCTAAGTGGAATATGTATGTAAAGAGAAATTAATAATTCAACAAATTCATAGACAATATAATATAATACATTTAATATTAAAAAAAATTCAACTAATAATAATAATAATAATAATAATTAATTAAATTAATAATGAATATAATAAATAATGATAATTAAAATAATATTAATAATAACAGATAAAAAAATAATAAAATATTAATTATAATTAATTCAAAATATATTAGTTAACCAGTTGTGATGTTTTAATGAAGACCTGGAATGTGTCCGTAGTATTGTATGTGTTTTGTGTTAGTATATATATCATATATTATACTAATAATATATATATAAAGTATTATATTTGATGGATTGATTACAAGATAAAATATAACACCGGATACTGAACAGGGTTTGGTATCGTTAAGTACTGAGTAAAGTACATGGAGATGATAACATTACAATGAATAATCAAGGTTTAATAATATACCCATAAATAATTAAAATAGAATGAATTAATTAAATTATTAAAATAATAAGTAAATAATAATATAAATTAAATAATTATTAATAAATAGATATAAATATATAATAATAATAAATAATAATAATAATAATAAATAATAATATATAATTAAAATAATTATAATTAATAATATGAATATATAATTAATAAATAATAATATAATTAATAATAAAAATAATAATAATATATTAAATAATATAATAATAAAATAATAAGTAAATTAATATAAATAAAATATATAATAATAATAATAATAATTAATAATAATGAATATAATAATAATATAATAATAATAATTAATAATAAATATAATAATATAATAATAATAATAATATAATAATAATAATGAATAATAATAAATAATTAATCAATTAATAAATAATAATAATAATAATAATAATAATAATTAAATAATATATAATAAATAATAAGAATATATAAATATAATAATAAAATTAAATAAATAATAATATAAATATAATTAAATAATAATATATAATAATAATAGTAATAATAATGGTAATAAATAATATATAGATAATAATTAAATTAAATATAATAATAAAATAATAATAATACATAAATAATACAAACAAATCTTCGAATAAATAAAATACACTTTCTAAATAATATTTATTTAACAGTGTGTGATTTTAATGAACCTTATAGGTGTTATGTAGTGTGTAGTTTTGTGTTATGTGTGTATGTATTTTAATGAACCTGGTTTAGTAATATTGTGTTTGGTGTTAGCAATAATATTATGTTAAATAATACTGATGTATGCTAAAATTGACTTTAGTATTATAATAATAATAATAATAATATATAATAAATAATAAAATAATATATAATAAATAAATTAATAATAATAAATATAAACATATATTAATAATAATATAAAATAATTAATAATAATAACAATAAAATAACATTAAATCAGAATTATTTAAATAAACAATTCGATAATAATTTTGATAGTAATAAAATCTTTTTTACAATGATGTAATAAACATTTAAAATTTAAAATGTTTAAATTTTATAAACTAAACGATGAATAAATGTTTTTTAATATAAAATATAAGTATTGCATAAATATTATATAATATAAAAGAATAGATTTATATTTTAAAACATATATAAAGCAGTTAAAGAGACAGTATAAAGCAGTAATAGGCAGTAAAGAGTTCAGTAAAATACTAAAGACCCTACTAATATCATTATTATTATATTACTAGTATTATTTATAATAAATTATTTAAGCAAATTATGCTATAGCTATAGAATATTACATGTTTTAACTGCTGTAAAGGTCTGTAAGTATATGTTTTTAATAATAAATTCTCCAATACTTATTTATACTTAAATAAATAAAATTAGTTTAATTATATACAGAACACTCTTATGGTTTAATACTTGAATTATATTTTTTTAGGGAATTTTTTATCCAAAATAAAGTCTATTAGAAAATTTTAAAACTAAAAACTAAATAAAATTAATAAAAGTAAGAAACATTAATAGTTAATAAATATTAATGACAGGTTTTAGATGCAGCAAGCATTGAAGCAAGTAAAGCTGTTTAAAGCAGTAAAGCAGACCCATAGTAAACCCAAAGACCCTATCTATAATTCACTTCTGTATGATGGCTTAATTGCCTAGTTTAATATTGATATTAACTGTCCATGGAGAATCTGTTTAAGTAGATGTTTTTATAATAAAAAGTTTTTATATAGATCATGTAAATAATTAAATGGATTCCCTCCATAAAGTTATACCATGAAAACGGTATATATATATTTATGAAAAAAGAAATAACAAAAATGAGTATAGTGTTCATATCAATATAATATGTTTAACCTATATGTAGCTTACAAGTTTATACTAACCATACCTTGAAATGCAAAATAACTATTTTTATTCCCTGAGTTTTTATGTCCCGAAGTATTTGTTTGAGTAATTATGATAAATATTCGTCCAATGTAGAGCCCTGCAAAAAAGAATAAAAACCTAGAAGCCATTATTTATAGTGTTAAATTCTGTTGTCTGAAAAGGTTCTAAAATTTTCCAATTTCCTTTGACTTCCGGTTTTTTAAAGCAAGATCAATCTAGATTTTAACGGATGTAATTACCGACTTTCTTGTCCCGCCCGGTAACTCTTCCTAATCAACAAATTTACGTTTTTCTCATATAAAGGGGAGGAATAACCACAGGGATATATCCAGAAGCCCCTGAAAAAGAAATTTATAATAAAGAAGTGAATAAGAGGAGCATGAAGAGAAGTTAGGAGCTGAATAATACGTACCCAAGACTAGAATCTTTTGACAGATTAGGAGTAAGATACCAGAGATTATTATTCTTTCCAATTAAATTCATATAGAAGTCTCAAACCGTCTACAAATTCTACATAAATAAATGGATTTTATTACTTTAACAAAATAGAAGGTTTCTAGGATTAATCAAATCATAAAATAATATAAAAAAAAATCCAACACTCTAAAATAAAGTTGGAAACGTCACTGCGAAATCAAATCACTAAAGAATGTGAAATATTAGTATATAAAGGATGAATGTATTAGATATATTAAATATATATATCACCTAAATATTAGAAAAAATGTAATAAATGATAAATATAATAGATTATAGTGATAAATATAAAGGTTAATAATATAATGGTATTCTTATATAACGTCGTAATTTAGTATAAAAATAATATTAACTATTACTTTGAGAACACTTGATAAACTCGTAAAGACGAAACTAAATTAAATAATTAATAATTAAACTGAATTGTAAT
>JABUQX010135194.1:17500-36438 GCA_015478945.1 Trachelipus rathkii | reverse complement strand
TGTGGATTAAGCATTCGAATGGCCTCAATCCACGTTTTTTAGTTATAGGTGCGTCCAAAAAACAGAAATTTAAAATTTTATTTGTTGTTTTAAATGCTGAATATTTAGAAGTTCTTCAAATCGCTTAATGTTACTCTGAGAGTTGAACCTTGTAATAAATATATTAGATAGTATCTTGGTATTTGTGTGCCACTTTCGAATTTCAGATCAAAGTTCACGTTCTCTCGAAATATAAATATGTTCAGAAGAATGATTTCAATTTTGCTTTCTCGTTCATGCTAGTTGTTCATTCTAAAGAATTCTCAAATTAAAATAATGATGTCTGGGACTTGGACCATATAATATTTAGAATTACTATGGTCCTATGACTTGTGTGTAAGCATCGAATTTTAGCTCAAGGTCCACGTTTTTATGTTACAGGTCTTCAAAAACAAGAATTTAAACTTATTTATTTTGTTAAATGCTAATATTTAGAAGTTCTCAAATATAAATATTGAACTCTGAGAGTTGAACCTTATAATGATTATATTAGATAGTATCGTGGTATTTTTGTGCCACTTTGGAATTTCAGATCAAAGTTCACGCTCTCGAAATATATATGTTCCGAAGTTTGATTTTAATTTTTTTGACTCGCTCATGCTAATTATTCATTCTAAAGGGTTCTCAAATTAAAATGATGATGTCTGGGACTTGGACCATATAATAATTAGAATCACTATGGTCTTGAGACTTGTGTTTAAGCATCGAAATTTAGCTCAAGGTCCACGTTTTTTTATTACAGGTGTTCAAAAAACAGAATTTAAACTTTTTTATTTTGTAATTATATGCTAATATTAAGAAGTTCTCAAATATAAATATTGAACTCTGAGAGTTGAACCTTATAATAAATATATTAGATAGTATCGTGGTATTTGTGTGTCACTTTCGAATTTCAGATCAAAGTTCACGCTATCGAAATATATATGTTCCGAAGTTTGATTTTAATTTTTCTGTCTCGCTCATGCTAATTATTCATTCTAAAGGGTTCTCAAATGAAAATGATGATGTCTGGGACTTGGACCATATAATATTTAGAATCACTATGGTCCTATGACTTGTGTGTAAGCATCGAATTTTAGCTCAAGGTCCACGTTTTTATGTTACAGGTCTTCAAAAACAAGAATTTAAACTTATTTAAATTTTGTTGTTAAATGCTAATATTTAGAAGCTTTCCAAAATCTTAATGTTGAACTCTGGGAGTTGAACCGTATTAATAAAATATTAATAGTATCTGTATTTGTGTGATCACTTTCAATTTCAGAATCAAAGTTCACGCTCTCGAAAATATATATGTTCAGAAGAATTATTTAAATTTTTTTGAATCGCTCATGCTAATTATTCATTCTAAAGGGTTCTCAAATGAAAATGATGATGTCTGGGACTTGGACCATATAATAATTAGAATCACTATGGTCCTATGACTTGTGTTTAAGCATCGAAATTTAGCTCAAGGTCCACGTTTTTTATTACAGGTGTTCAAAAAACAGAATTTAAACTTTTTTATTTTGTAATTATATGCTAATATTAAGAAGTTCTTAAATATAAATATTGAACTCTGAGAGTTGAACCTTATAATAATTATATTAGATAGTATCGTGGTATTTGTGTGTCACTTTCGAATTTCAGATCAAAGTTCACGCTCTCGAAATATATATGTTCCGAAGTTTGATTTTAATTTTTCTGTCTCGCTCATGCTAATTATTCATTCTAAAGGGTTCTCAAATGAAAATGATGATGTCTGGGACTTGGACCATATAATATTTAGAATCAATATGGTCCTATGACTTGTGTGTAAGCATCGAATTTTAGCTCAAGGTCCACGTTTTTATGTTACAGGTCTTCAAAAACTTGAATTTAAACTTATTTATTTTGTTGTTAAATGCTAATATTTAGAAGTTCTCAAATCCTAATGTTGAACTCTGGGAGTTGAACCTTATAATAAATATATTAGATAGTATCGTGGTATTTGTGTGTCACTTTCGAATTTCAGATCAAAGTTCAGGTTCTCGAAATATATTATATTCAGAAGAATGATTTCAATTTCGCTTTCTCGTTCATGCTAGTTGTTCATTCTAAAGGGTTCTAAAAATGATGATGTCTGGGACTTGGACCATATAATAATTAGAATCACTATGGTCTTGAGACTTGGTGTAAGCATCGAAATTTAGCTCAAGGTCCACGTTTTTTATTACAGGGGTTCAAAAAACAGAATTTAAACTTTTTTATTTTGTATTTATACTTTGTGAAGAAGTTCTCAAAAATAAATATTGAACTCTGACAGTTGAACCTTAAAATAAATTATATTAGATTGTATCGTGGTATTTGTGTGTCACTTTCGAATTTCGATCCAAGTTCACGCTCTCGAAAATATATATGTTGCGAATTTTGATTTTAAAAATTTTCTGTCTCGTTCATGTTGTTGTTCATTCTAAGGGTTCTTCAAAATTAAAATGATGATGTTCTGGGACTTTGGACCATATAATATTTAGAATCACTATGGTCCTATGACTTGTGTGTAAGCATCGAAATTTAGCTCAAGGTCCACGTTTTTTTGTTACAGGTGTCAAAAACAAAAATTTAAACTTATTTATTTTGTGTTAAATGCTATATTTAGAGTTCTCAAAATCAAATGTTGAACTTGGGGTTGACCTTTATAGCAAATGATATTAGAGAGTACGCGTATTTTGTTTGTGTCCTCGAATTTCAGATCAAAGTCACGTTTTTAAATTATATAGTTCAGATAGTATGATTTTAATTTTTCTTCTCGCTCCACTGCTAATTATTTATTCTAAAAGGGTTCTCAAATTGAAAATGATGATGTCTGGGACTTGGACCATATAATATTTAGAAATACTATGGTCCTATGACTTGTGTGTAAGCATTGAATTTTAGCTCAAGGTCCACATTTTTATGTTACAGGTCTTCAAAAACAAGAATTTAAACTTATTTATTTTGTTGTTAAATGCTATTATTTAGAAGTTCTCATCCCTAATGTTGAAAACTCTGGGAGTTGAACCTTATAATAAATAAATTAGATAGTATCGTGGTTATTTTTGTGCCACTTTGGAATTTCAGATCAAAGTTCAGGTTCTCGAAATATATATATATATTATTCATAAGAATGATTTCAATTTCGCTTTCTCGTTCATGCTAGTTGTTCATTTCTAAAGGGTTCTCAAATGAAAATGATGATTTCTGGGACTTGGACCATATAATAATTAGAATCACTATGGTCTTATGACTTGTGTGTAAGCATCGAAATTTAGCTCAAGGTCCACGTTTTTTTATTACAGGTGTTCAAAAAACAGAATTTAAACTTTTTTATTTGTAATTATATGCTAATATTAAGAAGTTCTCAAATATAATATAAATATTGAACTCTGACAGTTGAACCTTAAAATAAATATATTAGATAGTATCGTGGTATTTGTGTGTCTCCACTTTCGAATTTCAGATCAAAGTTCACGCTCTCGAAATATATATGCCTTCGAATTTTGGATTTCTCTTGTCTCTTCATGCTAGTTGTTCATTGCTAAAGGTTCTCAATGAAAATGATGAGTCTGGGACTGGGACCATATAATATTTAGGAATTACGGGATGGTCCTTATGACTGTGTGTAAGCAATCGAAAATTAGTCCAAGCGTCCACGTTTTTATGTTATAGGTCTTCAAAAAAACAAGAATTTAAACTTTTTTATTTTGTTGTTAAATGCTAATATTTAGAAGTTCTCAAATCTTAATGTTGAACTCTGAGAGTTGAACCTTGTAATAAATATATTAGATAGTATCGTGGTATTTGTGTGCCACTTTCGAATTTCAGATCAAAGTTCACGTTCTCGAAACTAATATATATGTTCAGTAGAATGATTTTCAATTTGCTTTCTTTTTCATCACTGATTTTTCATTCTGAATAGGTAAAACAAAGAAATTCATAAATCTGGACCTTGGACATATTTAATATTAGAATCACTATTGTCCTATGACTTGTGTGTAAGCATCGAATTTAGCTCAAGGTCCACGTTTTTTTATTACAGGTGTTCAAAAACGAATTTAAACTTTTTTATTTGTAATTATATGCTTAAGATTAAAGAAGTCTCAAATAAAATATTGAACTCTGACAGTTGAACCTTATAATAAAATATTAGATAGTATCGTGGTATTTTTGTGTCACTTTCGAATTTCAGATCAAAGTTCACGCTCTCGAAATATATATGTTCCGAAGTTTGATTTTAATTTTTCTGTCTCGCTCATGCTAATTATTCATTCTAAAGGGTTCTCAAATGAAAATGATGATGTCTGGGACTTGGACCATATAATATTTAGAATTACTATGGTCCTATGACTTGTTTGTAAGCATCGTATTTTAGCTCAAGGTCCACGTTTTTATGTTACAGGTCTTCAAAAAAAGAATTTAAACTTATTTATTTTGTTGTTAAATGCTAATATTTAGAAGCTTCCAAATCTTAATGTTGAACTCTGGGAGGTTGAAACCTTATAATAAAAATATTATGATAGTATCGTGATATTTTTGTGTCACCTTCGAATTTCAGATCAAAGTTTCACGCTCTCGAATATAATTTTGAAAGAAAATTATTTTAATTTTTTTGACTCGCTCATGCTAATTATTCATTATGTCTGGGACTTGGACCATATAATAATTAGAATACACTATGCTTGAGACTTGTGTGTAAGCATCGAATATTAGCTCAAGGTCCACGTTTTTTATTACAGGTGTTCAAAAAACAGAATTTAAACTTTTTTAATTTTGTAATTATATGCTAATATTAAGAAGTTCTCAAATTTGAATATGAACTCTGAGAGTTGAACCTTATAATAATTATATTAGATAGGTATCGCGTTGGTTATTGTGGTCACTTGGAATTTCCAGATCAAAGTTCCACAGCTTATCGAAATCTATTATATGCTTCCGAAGTTTGATTTTAATTTCTGTCTCGCTCATGGCTAATTATTCATTCGTAAAGGGTTTCTCAAATGAAAAGATTGATGTCTGGACTTGACCAGTATAATATTTAGAATCACTATGGTCCTATGACTTGTGTATAAGCTCGAATTTTAGCTCAAGGTCCACGTTTTTATGTTACAAGTCTTCAAAAACAAGAATTTTAAACTTATTTATTTTGTTGTTAAATGCTAATATTTAAAATTCTCAAATCTTAATGTTGAACTCTGGGAGTTGAACCTTTTAATAAATATATATAGTATCGTGGTATTTGTGTGTCACTTTCGAATTTCAGATCAAAGTTCGGTTCCGATATATATAATATTATATATATATATATATATATATTCAGGAAAATGATTTCAATTTCTCTTTCTCGTTCTTGCTAGTTGTTCTTTCTAAAGGGTTCTCAAATGAAAATGATGATGTCTGGGACTTGGACCATATAATATTTAGAATCACTATGGTCCTATAACTTGTGTGTAAGCATCGAAATTTAGCTCAAGGTCCACGTTTTTATGTTACAGGTCTTCAAAAAACAGAATTTAAACTTTTTTATTTTGTAATTATATGCTAATATTAAGAAGTTCTAATATAAATATTAAACTCTGACAGTTGAACCTTATAATAAATATATTAGATAGTATCGTGGTATTTTGTGTGTCACTTTCGAATTTCAGATCAAAGTTCACGCTCTCGAAATATATATGTTCCGAAGTTTGATTTTAATTTTTCTGTCTCGCTCATGCTAATTATTCATTCTAAAGGGTTCTCAAATGAAAATGATGATGTCTGGGACTTGGACCATATAATATTTAGAATTACTATGGTCCTATGACTTGTGTGTAAGCATCGAATTTTAGCTCAAGGTCCACGTTTTTATGTTATAGGTCCAAAAACACAAGAATTTAAACTTTTTTATTTTGTTGTTAAATGCTAATATTTAGAAGTTCTCAAATCTTAATGTTGAATGACAGTTGAACCTTATAAAAAATATATTAGATAGTATCGTGGTATTTGTGGTCACTTTCGAATTTCAGATCAAAGTTCACGCTCTCGAAATATATATATGTTCAGAAGAATTATTTTAATTTTGCTTTCTCGTTCATGCTAGTTGTTCATTCTAAAGGGTTCTCAAATTAAAATGATGATGTCTAGGACTTTGACCATATAATAGTTAGAATCACTATGGTCCTATGACTTGTGTTTAAGCATCGAAATTTAGCTCTGAAGGCTCCACGTTTTTTTATACAGGTGTTCAAAAAACAGAATTTAAAACTTTTTTATTTTTAATTATATGCTTAATATTAAGAAGTTCTCAAATATAAATATTGAACTCTACAGTTGAACCTTATAATAAATATATTAGATAGTTATCGTGGTATTTTGTTGTCACTTTCGGAAATTTGGCAGATCAAAATTCAACGCCTCTCGAAATATTATGTCCGAATTTTGATTTAATTTGTCCTTTCGTCAGGCTAATTATTCATTCTAAAGGGTTCTCAAATGAAAATGATGATGTCTGGGTCTTGGACGATATAATATTTAGAATTACTATGGTCCTATGACCTGTGTGTAAGCATCGTATTTAGCTCAAGGTCACGTTTTATGTTACAGGTCTTCAAAAACAAGAAAGAATTTAAACTTATTTATTTTTTTGTTAAATGCCTAATAATTTTAGAAGCTTCCCAAATCTTAATGTTAACGCTGAAGAGTTTGAACCCTAAATAATTATAGTAGATAGTATCGTGGGTATTGGTTGCCACTTTCGAATTTCAGATCAAAGTTCACGCTCTCGAAATATATATATGTTCAGAAGAATGATTTTAATTTTTCTGACTCGCTCATGCTAATTATTCATTTTAAAAGGTTCTCAAATGAAAATGGGTGATGTCTGGGACTTGGACCATATAGTAATTAGAATCACTATGGTCCTATGACTTGTGTGTAAGCATCAAATTTTAGCTCAAGGTCCACGTTTTTGTGTTACAGGTCTTCAAAAACAAGAATTTAAACCTATTTATTTTGTTGTTAAATGCTAATATTTAGAAGTTCTCAAATCTTAATGTTGAACTCTGGGAGTTGAACCTTATAATAATTATATTAGATGGTATCGCGGTATTTGTGTGTCACTTTCGAATTTCAGATCAAAGTTCAGGTTCTCGAAATATATATATATATTCAGAAGAATGATTTCAATTTTCGCTTTCTTCGTTCATGCTAGTTGTTCATTCTAAAGGGTTCTCAGAAAATGATGTCTGGGACTTGGACCATATAATAATTAGGAATCACTAGGTCTTGAGACTTGTGCTGTAAGCATCGAAATTAGCTCAAGGTGCACGTTTTTTTATTACACGGGTTCAAAAAAAAAGGAATTTTAAACTTTTTTATTTTTGTAATTATATGCTTTAATATAAGAAGCTTTCAAAATAAAATATTGAACTCCGACAATTGAACCTTTAAAATAAATATATTGATAGTATCGTGGTTATTGTGTGTCACTTTCGAATTTCAGATCAAAGTTCACGCTCTCGAAATATATATGTTTCCAAATTTTTTTTGATTTTAATTTTTCTGTTTCGCTTCATGCTAGTTGTTCATTCTAAAGGGTTCTCAAATGAAAATGATATTGTCTGGGACTTGGACCATTAAATATTAGGAATTACCTATGACTATGACTTGTGTGTAAGCATCGAAATTTAGCTCAATGTCCACGTTTTTATGTTACAGGTCTTCAAAAACAAGAATTTAAACTTATTTATTTTGTTGTTAAATGCTAATATTTAGAAGTTCTCAAATCCTAATGTTGAACTCTGGGAGTTGAACCTTATAATAAATATATTAAGATAGTATCGTGGTATTTGTGTGTCACTTTCGAATTTCAGCATCGAAAGTTCGGTTCTCGAAATTATATATATATATATATATATTATTATATATATATATATTATATATATATATATATATATAATATATATATATATTATATATATATATATATTATATATATAATATATATATATATATATATTATATATATATTCAGAAGAATGATTTCAATTTCGCTTTCTCGTCATGCTAGTTGTTCATTCCAAAGGGTTCTCAAATGAAAATGATGATGCTGGGATTGGACCATATAATAATAAATCACTATTGTCTGAGACGTTTTTGGTGTGTAAAGCATCGAAATTTTAGTCAAGGTCCACGTTTTTTTTATTACAGGTGTTCAAAAAAACAGAATTTAAACTTTTTTTATTTTGTAATATATGCTAATATTAAGAAGTTCTCAAATATAAATAGTGAACTGCTGACAGTGAACTTAAAATAAATATATTAGTAGTTCGTGGTATTTTGGTGTCACTTTCGAAGTCAGATCAAAGTTCACCGCTCTCGAAATATATATGTCCCGGGAATTTTTGATTTTTTAATTTTTCTTTCTCGTCATGCTAGTTGTTCATTCTAAAGGGTTCTCAAATTAAAATGATGATGTCTGGGCTTGGACCATATAATATTTAGAATTACTATGGTCCTATGACTTGTGTTAGCATCGTATTTTAGCTCAAGGTCCACGTTTTTATTGTTACAGGTCTTCAAAAACAAGAATTTAAACTTATTTATTTGTTGTTAAATGCTAATATTTAGAAGTTCTCAAATCTTAATGTTGAACTCTGAGAGTTTAACCTTGTAATAAATATATTAGATAGTATCGTGGTATTTGTGTGTCACTTTCGAATTTCAGATCAAAGTTCACGCTCTCGAAATATTGTTCGAAGAATGATTTTTAATTTTTCTGTCCGCCATTGCTAATATTCAATCTAAAAGGGTTCTCAAAGAAAATGGATGTCTGGACTTGGACCATATAATATTTAGAATTACTATGGTCCTATGACTTGTGTGTAAGCATCGTATTTTAGCTCAAGGTCCACGTTTTTATGTTACAGTCTTCAAAAACAAGAATTTAAACTTATTTATTTTGTTGTTAAATGCTAATATTAAGAAGTTCTCAAATCTTAATGTTGAACCTGGAGTTTGAACCTTATAATAAAGTATATTAGATAGTATCGTGGTATTTGTTGTCACTTTCGAATTTCAGATCAAAGTTTCGCTCTCAAAATATATATGTTCAGAAGAATTATTTTAATTTTTTTTGACTCGCTCATGCTTATTATTCATTCTAAAGGGTTCTCAATTGAAAATGATATGTCTGGGACTTGGACCATATAGTAATTAGAATCACTATGGTCTTATGACTTGTGTGTAAGCATCGAAATTTAAGCTCAAGGTCCACGTTTTTATGTTACAGGTCTTCAAAAACAAGAATTAAACTTATTTATTTTGTTGTTAAATGCTAATATTTAGAAGTTCTCAAATTTTAATGTTGAACTCTGAGAGTTGAACCTTGTAATAAATATATTAGATAGTATCGTGGTATTTGTGTGTCACATTCTAATTTCAGATCAAAGTTCACGTCTCGAAATATATATATGTTCAGAAGAATGATTTCAATTTTGCTTTCTCGTTCATGCTAGTTGTTCATTCTAAAGGGTGCTCAAATGAAAATGATGATTGACTTGGACCATATAATAGTTAGAATCACTATGGTCCTATGACTTGTGTTTAAGCATCGAAATTTACCTCAAGGGTCCACGTTTTTTTATTACAGGTGTTTAAAAAACAGAATTTAAACTTTTTTATTTTGTAATTATATGCTAATATTAAGAAGTTCTCAAATATAAATATTGAACTCTGACAGTTGAACCTTATAAAAAATATATTAGATAGTATCGTGGTATTTTTGTGTCACTTTCGAATTTCAGATCAAAGTTCACGTTCTCGAAATATATATATGTTCAGAAGAATGATTTCAATTTTGCTTTCTCGTTCATGCTAGTTGTTCATTCTAAAGGGTTCTGAAATTAAAATGATGATGTCTGGGACTTGGACCATATAATATTTAGAATAACTATGGTCCTATGACTTGTTGTTTAAGCATCGAAAATTAGCTCAAGGTCCACGTTTTTTATTACAGGTGTTCAAAAAAACAGAAATTTAACTTTTTTATTTTTGTATATTTGCTAGTATTAAGAAGTTCTCAAATATAAATATGAACTCTGGACAGATTGAACTTATTAATAAATTATATTAGGATAGTTATTAGTGGTATTTTTGTTCACTGTGGTCGAAATTTCAGATCAAAAGTTCACGCTCTCGAAGATATATAGTTCCGAAGTTTGATTTTAATTTTTTTGACTCGCTCATGCTAATTATCATTCTAAAGTTCTCAAATGAAAATGATGATGTCTGGGACTTGGACCATATAATATTTAGAATCACTATGGTCCTATGACTTGTGTGTAAGCATCGAATTTTAGCTCAATGTCCACGTTTTTATGTTACAGGTGTTCAAAAATAAGAACTTAAAATTATTTATTTGTTGTTAAATGCTAATATTTAGAAGTTCCCAAATCTTAATGTTGAACTCTGGGAGTTGAACCTTATAATAAATATATTAGATAGTATCGTGGTATTTGTGTGTCACTTTCGAATTCAGATCAAAGTTCACGCTCTCGAAATATATATGTTCAGAAGAATTATCTCAATTTTACTGCTTTGTTTATGCTAATTATTCATTCTAAAGGGTTCTCAAATGTAAATCATGAGGTCTGGGACTTGAACCATAAAACAATTAGAATCACTATGGTCCTATTATTTGTGGGTAAGCGTCGAGATTTGGTTCAAGGTCCACGTTTTTAAGTTATAGGTCTTCAAAAATAAGCATTTAAACTTATTTATTTTGTTGTTAAATGCTAATATTTAGAAGTTCTCAAATCTTAATGTTGAACTCTGGGAGTTCAACCTTATAATAAATATATCAGATAGTATCGTTGTATTTGTGTGTCACTTTCGAATTTCAGATCAAAGTGTGGCACTGTTCTCGAATTATATCATGTTCATAAGTATGATTTCAATTTTACAGTCTTGTTCAGGCTAATTATTCATTCTAAGTTGTTCTCAAATATGAAAAGGATAAATTCTGGGACATGGACCATATAAAAATGAGAATCACTATTGTCCTATTATTTGTGTGTATGCGTCGAATTTCAGCTCACGGGTCCACTTTTTATGTTACAGGTCTTCAAAAAACAAGGAATTATAAACGTATTTATTTTTTTGTTAAAGCTGAATATTAGAGTTCTCAAATCTTAATGTTTGAACTAGGGAGTTGAACCTTATTATAAAGTATATTAGATAGTATCTTGTATTTGTGTGTCACTTTCGAATCAGATCAAAGTTCACGTTCTCAATAGATATAATATATTATATATATATATATAGTATATATATATATATATAAGTATATATAATATATATATTATATATATTATATATAAGATATATATATATAATATATATATATTATATATATATATAATATATAATATATATATATAGTGATATGTTCCAAAGAATGATTTTAATTTTGCTTTCTCGTTCATGCTAGTTGTTCATTCTAAAGGGTTCTTAAATGAAAATTATGAGGTCTGGGACTTGAACCATATAATAATTAGAATCAATATGGTCCTATTATGTGTGTGTAAGCGTCAAAATTTAGCTCAAGGTCCACGTTTTTATGTTATATGTCTTCAAAAATAAGAATTTAAACTTTTTATTTTATTATTAAATTGCTAATATTTAGAGGTTCTCAAATTAAATATTTTTTTTTTAAAATAAACTCTTTTTTTATAATATATATATATATATTATATATATATATATATATATATAATATAATATATATATATATATATATATATATATATATATATATATAATATATATTATAATATATAATATATATATATAATATATATATAATATTATGGGAAAAGATGTATTTCATTTAACAGCAAAAATTTCTTCAATTCCATTCTCATATCTTCAAAAACTACAATAGGCTACAGGAAAAGGAATACAGGTTGCTGGGAATGCTGGTCCAATTTATATTGCCTGGTAAAAAAAAAAAAAATTAAACAATAAAAATAGTTTATTTTTGGGGGGGTGCTGGGACATAGATATATATATATATTATTGTAAGGTATTACACGGCAATGTACGGGGGCTCGAGCCGACGTGGAACACAGGGGGGACGTTTTCAATATACCCCGTAGGAGAGGGGCGGAGGAATCCCCGCGAACCCCAAATACCAAAGAGCGGGTTTTCCGGCCCCCCCCGGGAGGGGGGGGGAATTAGTCCTTCCCCGTAGTTCCCGGAAGGCCGAGAGACCCGACTCCTGCCATCGGTGCGGTATTACCCTTGGGGTTCTTTACGTTAAAAAAAAGAAAATTTAAATAGAAAGTCTATTTTTTATTTTAACGAGTAACCAATAAAAGGTATCTAAATAGGCCCTCTAATCATATTACTATTATTATTAACAATAATTTTTATTATTATTATTTTTACATTTCCTATCCAAAATTTTACCGAGGATTCCAAAAATGTATTCCTTTTCGCTGTAGCTTTTGTAGTTTTTAAATATAATTTTTTTTATTATTTTTTTTTTAATTTCCGCCACTTAAATTGGACCAGCATTCAGCAATGTATTCCTTTTTCTGGTAGCTGTTGTAGTTTTTGAGATATGATTGTGGCTCTTCTAGAGGCTGACCATATATATATATATATATAATATATTATTATATATATATATATATATATATAATATTATATATATTATTATATATATATAATATATATATATATATATATATATATATATATATATAATATATATATATAGGCCTATTATATATATATATATATATATATATAATATATATATATTATTATATATTATAATATATATATATATATATATATTATATATATATATATATATATATTATATATATATATATATATATATATATATATATATATATATATATATATATATAGGCCTATAATATATATATTATATATATATATTATAATATATATAATATATATATATATATATATATATATATATATATATATATAATATATATATTATATATATATATATATATTATATATTTATTTATTTATTTATATATAGTATAATTAATTTGATTTTACTTATTTTTTTTTTTTTATTAATTTATTTATTTTTATATTCATTTATTTGTCGTATTTATTTAAATTTATTTATTTTTTTTATTTATTTTTATTTTATTCCACTTATTTATTTATATTTATTTATTTATTTATTTATTTATTTATTTGCCTATATAACTTTTTTATTTTTTTCTACTTATTAATTATTTAGTTATTTATTATTTATTTATCTATTTATTTATTTATTTTATATTTATTTATTGTCCTATATAACTGGTTATGTCCTTTATATCTGTCCTTTATAAAATATGATCTGTGGCGCAATTTTTCTTGTGGCGAAATTTTCTTTCGCGAATCTCTGCGAATATCTGTCTAAAATTATACACATACTTTTTTTCCTAACGACTTGAATCATTTTTATTTTTTTAAGCTTCATATTATTTTTTTTAGACTATATCTTGTGATTTTTATTGATTTATTTTTTTTTTTTAAAGAAAATCCTATGAGATTTTTAATAACTTTAAGAGGCTGTAACTTTTTTTCTAAAGAGATCACCCATTTTCATTTTCACTATTCTTCATTATAATTTTTTTTAGAGTATATCCTGGGATTTTTATAAAAATCGAAGGGTTGTACACCCTTCTGCCTACTATTAACCTTAATATTTCGGTGCAAGGAGGAGAAGCACATACAAACGCTATCAATACCAATGACAAACAGAATGCTTTAATGCAAGTGCAACGAGTTATAGTAAAAGCCTATTGCCAGCAGAGGATCTCTATGGACTCTGAAGTTACTCATTTTCTTTTCATTTTAATTGTATGACTAATGTACTGCAGAATTTTAATTTTATTTTTGCAATTTTAATTTTAATTTTTATCTTTTTAATATATATATGTAAGTATTACAGAATTTTAATTTTATTTTTGTATTTTTGTAATTTTAATTTTTCTTTTATCCTTTTACCAACTGCTGTATAACAAGACTGCGTTCTATAAGACCGCATTCTGGAGGGACGACTGTACCTAAAAATTTAACTATAAAAAGATGTACCTCTTTTCATACATGGAGCTCAGCATTTTTTATATTGATACATTGATATATATCAGTAGACATATATGGATATCAAATTGATATTCAATAAGTATTGATATGCAGTGAGAGAGTAAACTCCATACATCACTCATGGATAGGAGGGGTGGAACCCCCTGTAGATAAATATGTGTCCCATACATCCACATTATATTGATTTTGATATAGATATATCAGCATATATGGTAAAATTTTACTTTTCGGCAGCACTAATTTTTTTAGAGTTTTTTTTCGATATTTGTTGGGTTCGATTAAATCGAAAATCGATAATTTGTTATAGTGTAAGAGGATAATATAGATAATATATATATATATATATATATATATATATATATATATATATATATATTACTGTATCAATATTCAAAATATCCCTCTGCATGTTCGTTGGTCGGCATGTCATTCCATAGTAAAAACTTTAGTTTTTTTGGTAATTTTATTTTGCAAAAGCTCTTTTCAGATGTTTATTTGAGTTTTTATTGTGCTTTTATGTTGATTTTGTGTCCATAGTTTTTATAAAGTAGAAATTGAAAGTGTTTCACTGGATCTAAATTTTTAAAAATATTTTTTAATTACATTATTAATCCTTAAATATCTTCAATTTTTTTTTAGTATTTTAATATTGAATAAGAACATTCCATGATTGGTAATTTTATCTCTAAAAATAGTTAGAATGGTCATTAAGAACTTTGGAAGCACTAATTGAGCATTAACTGAAGTGGAGTCTCATCTATTTTGTTCGTAATTTTAAAAACTTGCTCCAATATACGAAATACAAAAAAAAAGTGAAATATTTAATAACTATAATCTGAAGACTTTAGATTACATTTCCATTCTAATTTTTTTTTTTTAATTACGATATATCAAGAATATTTTTCTTGTTTTTACAGGGTATTAATTATTTGGAATATATTTCTATTAAAATTTATATTTTAAAATGGATGTGAAATCTGAAATTGAAATTAAAGATGAAAAATAGTAGTAGTCCATTATGAAACAGATCCTCAGGTAGGCTAAATATATATATATAATATATATATATAATATATTACATGTGTGTAAATATATATATATATATAATATATATATATATATATATTATATATATATATATATATATATATATATAACGTCAAATGGGGAAAACTCGTTCGGTGGGTTTAAAACGGGTAAGTTTAGAAAATGTGCTATATTTTCATAATGGCAACCGTTATGAAATTGGGGAAAGGTTTTTTTGTTAGATTAAAGGATAATATTTTAATATAATTCAAAATTAAATCCAATAAATTAGAGGTTCAGTTCAAAAAAATTTCGTAAATTTAGCCGATTTTTTTTTGAAAAATTGCCAAAAAAATTGCTAAGGTCAGGCACAATCTCTAAAGACTGAAGAGATCATCAGTTACGCATTCAAACAGCATATAGAAAAGTTGTAAAATAAGAGTTTTCCATGTATGTTAATTGCATTTGTGATATTATTTTTAAGTTATTAAGTGGCGTTTCACTTTTGGGGTTAAAACGGGGTAGGGGTAAAACTTGGTAAACTATATTTTAAGCTATTTATGTATAAATATTTTTTTTTTTTTAATTTTTAATAATATTTTTACATTTATTATTATTAATATAAGTATATAAATTTAGTTTTTTATTTTTTTAGCTGGTTTTATATATATATTATTATTTTGATAATTATTATTATTATAAAAAATAGGCCAAACTTTACATTATAGTACGCCAATATCTCGAGACCTACGATACTTACAAGAAAACCAATTACATATTTGGAATCAGCGTATAAAGCTTATTACAGTTATGTTGTTAAAAAAATAATAATAAAAAATTTTTTTTTTTATTTAATAATTTTTTTTTTTTTTTTTTTTTTTTTTTTTTTTTATTAATAATTTTTTTTTTTTTTTTTTAAATTTTTAATTGGTTTTCTTTGTAAGTATCGTAGTTTTCGAGATATCGGCGTACAGTAATGTAAAGTTTTACTAAAAAATATGATGCTCATTAATGCTAGTGGAGTTTAAGTTTTACATGTTTTTTTTTACCCAAATTTATTTTTTAACACGTTTAATACTTGTATTATATATTTTTATTAACTAAATTAGTAAATCACAAACGTACGAGAAATAAAAATTAAATTACATTTTAAACCGACGCACCTACCAGTTTTACCCCAAAAAAATTTTTTCACACTAGCATTTTTCAAAAAATTACTAAAAATATTTATTTTCACATTTTTAATATTTTCTTCATTTTTTATAACATTTAATAAGTTCAAAATTAAAAAAAAAAATTTAAGTATGGGTGTAACTTGAAATTTTCGATTTTTTCATGACTTGAAAAAAAAAAAAAAAGCCTAATTTTTACCAGTTTTCCCCCATTTGACGGTATATATATATATATATTAGTTAATCTTGCATACCATACATATATATATAATATATATATATATATATATATATATTATATATTATATATATATATTATATATATATATATATATATATATATATATATATATATATATATATATAAATATATAATATATATATATTTATATATATATAATATATATATATATATATATATATATATATATATATATATATATATATATATATATATATATATATATATATATATATATATATATATTACATCTTACATCCACTCCCAGGAAGGCTCATTATGAGCCTGTCAGCACGGCCAACCTCTTCTTCCACTCCCTTCTACCTTCCAAGACCCGTTCTTCGATTAGCTGAATCATAGATGGCATTTGATGTCTTCTCAGCGAATCTTCTACAGAGTCCTTCCATTTCTTCCATGGTCTTCCCCTTGGTCTGCCTCCTTCCGGTCTCCAGTCCCACCTCCTCTTGGCCACCCTGCCACGCTCCATCCTTTCCAAATGTCCCCACCACCTTAGTCTTGCTACATCTACTTTGTTAATAATAGGTATTACTCCTATACCTTCTCTAATTATTTCGTTTCTCAACTCTGTCCCTCTCTGTCGTTTCTGACCATCGCTCTCAATACATTCATTTCAGCAGTCTGCACTCTGCTCTCCTCTCTTGTTGTCATACTCCATGTTTCCACCCCATACAGAAGAACCGGTGTTAAAATGCTCTCGAAAATTATCCTCTTCACCTCCCCTCCAATCTCATTATCCCTGATAATAGGATACAAAGCTCTAACTGTTCTCCCGTACTTATCAATTCTGCTCTCAATCTCCAAGGCACTTCCTCCCTCTCTACCAAACAATCCCCCCAGATACTTGTATTTCTCTACGTTTTTTATCACCACATCATCCACCTCCACCACCAACTCTTCTCCCTCCTCTCTACTAACTATCATAATTTGTTTTATCTACATTAATGCACAGCCTGCTTCTCTTCAGTTTAAACCATCAAAAGCCAAACCACTCTCCTCAGTTTATCTTCTGTCTTCACTCCAGCACGCCAGGTCATCCGCATAAGCCATCACATCTCCATCCAAGTCCTCCACCTCCTCCCTCACTGCCCTAATAACTACATCCAAATATGCTACAAACAGAATTGGTGACAATACACTTCCCTGCTTAACGCCAGCTCTCTGTAAGGGAAGAGGCTCATCAGGCAGGAGATTTCGACCCACATCTCACTATGGTGCATCGCTTATTTTAATTGTATCCTTTCCCAGTTAGCTTATTTAAAGCCTTTTATTTTTTATTATTTTTAGATCTTTCCTGACAGTGGAACAAACTTTGCTTCACCATATAGCATTAAAATTGAAGAATTGGATGAAATGGTATCTTTAAAGACAGAGTTGAAAGAAATAAAGAAGGAATCCATGTCAGACGAAGAGCATGTCAACAATGTCATAAAACCTGAAATGATTGAGAAGCAGTCAAGCCCTCAACACTTAAAGGTATTTTAATTATTTCTCTTATTACTTATATATCATCATCATCTTATCCTCCTTTTTTTCCCCAAGACTGAGGGTAAGGTGCGTTACATGCATCGGAAAAGAGAAGAAGTAGAAGAATATGACACAAGTTGAAAAGAAAGCCCAGCCTTACCGCCCCCTCTATACCTATTAGTGAGAACTCGTCGCAGTCAGAAAATCCACCCTAGAGCTTCATGTGACCGCGACGGACCATCACTATGGCATATCGTCAGTGTAGGGTTCATCCCCTGGCCCAGGTGGGCCACAACCATGTCCCTCATAAAACCCCCTTCACTCTATTCACACCTTTTTCATCCTGTCAGTCGCACGAGGGTCTTCCTCCAGACATTCCTTTACTGACTCAATCCACTTTTTCTTCGGTCTCCCAGCCGGTCGATTCCCAACACACTCACCACTTTACATCCGCTTAACCAACCGACTATCATTCATCCTTTTCACTTGACCAAACCATCTCAACATACTTTCATTTATTCTCTCATTTACCCCTTTCTTCACACCACACAATTTTCCAATACGTTCATTCCTCATTTTATCAATTCTACACCAAGCCGCCCCTAGATTGGTCCATCTGAACACATTGAACTTTAGATCTATACCGCTTATTCCAGACCATAGTTTCACTACTATACATTAACACAGGTAACAACATACTCTCATATAAGACTCTAGCGCACTCAAGACTTAGTCCTTTCACATCCACCAATGAATTAATTGCATCAGCCACCTTCCAGACATTCACAACTTTCCTACTACACTCTGCATCATCCGTTCCCTTTTCATCCAATATATATCCTAAATATTTAAACTCA